>JABSTQ010002029.1:0-30822 GCA_013358835.2 Ixodes persulcatus
GTTTTTACAAGGATCACAAGCTTATAACATTAGATGTATACGTCCGCGACTGCGACAAAACAATGCCATAAATTTCGTATGCAATTACACCCATGCGAGACCCGTACCCGGTTGCAGAAACAATAAAAACATAAATCTGTGTCGGAAATAGTCTTCGTACAGGTCTATGCAGACGTACTATTTGGTAGAAGCAGGTTGAAATACGTGCTTGTTTCAGTTATCGGTTACATTATGATATAGTGAACAAAATTTTAAGACGCGGTCATATATGTTCTAAGTTTGGAGCTAAAATATTAAAGCTGTCACTGTTGTTCGTGCTTTTTTCTTTATTGACAGTGTTTATATCGTTCGGACATCATAACAACATAATAAAGCGCAGTTATCGCATGCTAGAATGTGATTTTTTGAAATACGGCAGGATACACCTATAAACTCCGGGCTCCAGTCACGTTTGTCATGCCTAGCTGCATGTCGCCACATTATTATTGTCACAAATTACAATTGAAAGGCGACGAAGACTGACGTAAGCTAATCGTTTGAATGGGCGAACATTTGCCCGAACAAACAGAAAAAGGGTTAGCGTTGGCAGGCGTCGATGGCGGCGTAAACAGCAGAATTGTAGCTTGGGACGAGGACTGAATGCGACCTGCCACGTGAAGCCCCCATGCACACGCGTGGGCTTCTGGAACAATCGCGTAGAAGGTTCAGCGCGTAGAACAAACCGATCCTTAAATAAGCACAAGTTTCTCGAATGTACTAGAACGTAGGCATCTACCGAAATAACCAAAAAGGTGCTTCCTTTCCCAGGTACAAACCTCGGCCTTTTTGCGTGGGAGTCAAGTGCGATAAACATTCGGCCGCGGCCGTGCTTGCTTGTTGGACGCGCGCGGCACTATCAGTGGTTCATGCACGCTTTGTCTGGTGTTCATATCCGCACTGCGCAATGAGCCATAACATGTGGCTGTATGTTATTAAGAAACACTAGCAGATTTCGGGCAGTGTACCGGGAGTATGAAATAAAGTATTTAAGCATAGTCTATACATATTAGGCAACGCAGAATGTTGAAAATGTATTGCCACATCGCGCCAAACATGACAACAGAATGCAAAATGCATTTCGTCGTTTACCCTGAGACTGGGGGGGTTTTTTAGAAGAGCAAAAGTAACAGAAAAACAGACAGGTCTCAACATTTTTCTGTTACTTTTGCTCTTCTAAAAAAACCCCCCAGTCTCAGGGTAAACGACGAAATGGTTGACTTCCACCAGCTAGCCTGTACTATGACTCTTTTTTCGCAAAATGCATATTCTCAATCTAAAAACTTTTTTTTCATCACTTTTCAACTTCATTTAAAACAGGCTTCCTGAACTGGCATGCACTTTATTTCATATAGTGAGTAAAATATTTTCTAGAATATAATAATTGCGTGCGCTAATTCAATATTTTTGTTAATAGCACAGTCTGAACGCGGTGTGCATTTCCACAGTCGGTGCACAAAAGACAGATTGGAATGCGTTATGGTCGTGCACGTCACAAGCGTTTAAGACACTCCAGTCTATAAGGCTGGAGTGTCTTAAATTGTGTCTGAACTGAGTACATGGTGTTAGCTACTTCGTCCTTCGTTTATATATGGCGTTTAGCTGCTCCAGGGATACGTTCTGTGCCGTATAGCAACCCTACCCCGACTTGCTTTTCGTTCTTAGTGGAACGTCAAGGGCCATTCAATGTTTTCCTGGTGCTTCTTGCCTGTCTCTTACAATAATATGTAATTGAATTGTTTTATATCTCCTCTTGGACAAAGGGGTATATTTCCTAAGGGTAGACTACGAGAGCATCACAACAATACAAAGAAAACTATCTGGCTATCTGGGCATTAACTGCATAGACTATGGTTGGAAGCCCATTTTACAAAAATGTACTGTAGTGGCGCAGAGTTGCTGCCCTCTAATACGAAGTTATTGAGGGAGAAAAAATCGTGCGGCTCAATGATAGATGTGTATGCCCCCCCCCCCTCCACCCATTGTCCCTCTCACTTCCCCATGTCACTATCTGGCACAGAATTAGCGTATTTTGCGAAATGGTCGATGTGATATGTTTGTAGTTTCACTGGTGTTTTATTGTATCATGTTGATGCCATAAACTAGAAGATAAGCATACGACTTGTAGGTCTGCTTCCCTGTTTGTTCTTTACTGTGTCTCCTCGTTTTGTGTCCTTGTTTTTTTGCGTTGATGCTACTATTATATACAGAGAATAGGACAAGTAAAAATGAGAGAAGGACGATAGTACTTCTGATGGTCATAATCTCTTTATGGTGGTACTCCCATTTTTACCCCGTATCATTTATTAGTTAATAACATTTCCTATAATGTAGTACGTATACAATGCCCTTGATAATTCTTCGTATCTTGCCTTGAGTCAACACTTTTGGCCACATAAAAACAGTTTAATATAATTGTGTAAAAAGACACTTGCCATTAATATTTACCATTTGTACACTGCACAATGCTATGGAGAATATATTTATTCTAAACTTTAAATATCCGTGGACGTCACGGATAAACACACACTTGCGCACGCACACAACACTCACGCGCGCACACACGCAGAGATACAGATACATAAACTGGTGGAGAATCATCTCTAAATGTTAAGTAGCGCCGAGAAGCTTCTCTTATTTAAAAGTTTTGGTCAACTTCAAGTTGATTGCTATACGAAATATTCCAGATTTTCTAGTCAGGATGGTAAATTGTTATTGTGGTTTTGAGTAGTAAGGGCGAAGCGTATGGAACAACAGAACCGGTGGTTAATTTATTTATGTTAACATGTAACCGTCAAATCTAAGATTTTTACGCCATAAATAGTTTCCGCTTCGTATACCAGTTTTGATACACAAAGCGGTTGATGCCTTCGAAGCGACCAGCGAACTACAGGAGACCAGGAGACCATCAATTAAATACAACCAGTGTTGTAGGCGTTACTGAAGACGCAACGAAATACGTTACTCGTTACTTACAAATAAAACGAACGCGCTACCGGCTTACGTTAATACAAAATAAAAGAAACACGCATTACCGTTGCTGTCACCGTTAAAAAGTTACTTTTGCGTTACGTTTTAATTATGATCGTTAACACGTTTCCCTCATTTGATGTTACAGGCATACGTAAGCGCCAATATTTCAAGGAACATTCTTTCTATCCTGAAAGTGAACATAATTTACTTATCTTTTTTACGGTTTCACCTAAATACTCATAAGAAAAAAAAGCAAAAAAAAAAGAACGCAAGAAACTCAGAAATTTATAAGGCTTGGCATCTAGAAACACAAAACAAATTTAATCTACATATTTTTTTTAAGTCTTGGGAAGAATTTGTAACAACGTTAAACGTTAATCTAAATAAGCAACGTAAGTGCGTTACGCGTTAAAGTTTTGTAAACGCAACGAGTACGTTACTGCGTTACAGGAAAGAAAGAAAGCCGTTACCAGTAACGCGGTTATTTGAAACACGTGCGTTACCGCACGGAATACAACTAACTATACTCAAAATACACTTGAACCTTGCAATAAGCTTTTTTTTTTCTATTCATAGGCCATGTTTCTAACAGAAACTAAGTCCTCTTAGTAGTATTAAAACATCGTTATATTAAATATCAGAGACATCGTATGCGTCTTTGTTTGTGTGTGAAACCAGTTGAATCTACAATCGGTCATGCGGTCTTTTTGTGTTCCTTATCTTTTATTTTTTATTGGAAATACTTCTCTCACTGAAAGCTTTTTGTCTAGGTAACGTTCGCTGATATGCGCAATACTCACACGTTAAATTCGCCATAAAATAATCTCCGCCAGTTAAATAACAAGGTAGAAACCGGTAAAACAGGGAGAACAATAAATCGGAAGGAAGGTAAGAGCGCAACAAACAAAACAAACCGTTAAAAAAAAGAGATATTGAAACGAGGTGCAAGGAGCAAGTCAGCACGCCGGTCGGATCATAAATCACGGGGAACCGATTTTCACGGCAGCCGCTTCGGCAAGTGGGCAGGAGACGCGGAGTCAGGCCCTCTGGCGAACACCGCCGGGGACACTTTGGAAACACCGACACCGCTGGAGTCGACGACGTCCCTCCAGACACCGCCCGCCCCACTCAGGCCACCACTTGGAGTCTCCACGAACCCCGGCCCTTTCTTCTACCCCCTACGTTGTCTTCCTACAACACTGTCGTTACCCCGTGACACACAAAGAAAACCAACAACACAAATATTCGAAGAAAGAGAGCACCCTCCCTATATCACTCGTTTCTATTTTAAAGGACCGCTCTGCGGAGCGATAGACGGGGAGGAAACTGAGTTTAAAGGATGGTGCTCTGTGGTGGATCCGAAGAAAGGGCGGGGCTGAGCTCTTTGAAGCTTAGCGCTCTCCTTTAGTTCCTTTTTTTTTTTACTTTTTGTTGTTGCATTGGAGTTTTTTCTTCTCGGAGAGCGCTCTATTATCGCCACTGAGCTTTTATCTACGCGCCGTCTAATTTCTTTTTCGGGCGTAACGACCGCTCAAATCGGCGAGCTTTAGACGCTAGCACGGTTAACCGTGGTGTTCGACGGTTTCGGTGGAGGTTCTGGTCGTCCATTTACGAGGCCGGAGGCGCCCTAGACAAGCCGTGACACAGGGTTTGTTTCGGGAGTTTGAGCACTAAAGCACGTTTCTAACTAATTTAAGTGTTTATTGGGATTACCCATTTTATACTCTTAACCCGGATTTAATTTCTTCGTGGAATGGTTGTTTTACCAAATTATACAAACCCCCCCCCCCCCCCCCCCCCCCATATTGAGGAATCGCGCGTCATAGATTGACTTGATGCCAAATTAGATGATGCGTGAAGTTCAGCAGAAAGCCGGTGTGAGTTGAGACATAATTATTCGCTCGGAATGAACCACAATTATGGAGCAATATTTGCGCTATAGTGCTTTAAATGGTCATCGATAAGCTTTTGAATTGGCAGTGCATGAAAATATACATACTCGTAGTAAATTAAACTGTGTGTCAGTCGATACGGCTTTGCATTTTTCAGTGAACAAGAGCGAGCAGTTAGAAATATGTATGAAGCTGCGTTATTATGGCAGCACTCCCGTGCCATTTCACTGCATATAAGATCAGGACTTGTGTCCTCACTTCCTTTAAAAAGGATATAGACACACTAAATGATCAAACATTTTAACGTATAACTTATCTAATCAGGGGTAGAGAAAATTATTTTTAAATTTTTATTGCGAGGACTACGTAAAGTCGAATATACATTGATTGTTCTACGACATAAACTTAGGATAAAATTGTTTTTGCGTTGTCGACACTGATTCGGTTTTCAGATAAGGTTATCGGTAATATTCAGACAAAAACACCCCTTTGCAGTTTTTTTTTTTTATTACACCATTAGTTAACGAAAGATCCTATCGCATTAGTATCGATTCCTTTTATCCTTTTAAAATACACTTGAACTTTAGACGATGGCTTTGTTCTTTATACTCGTTCACCCTACAATAAAGCAGTAAATTTTGCCCACATTTTTATTCCTGGTGAGATTTTGGGAAGGCTCCACCCACCTAAAAAAAAGCGCCTTTCCTTTCTTCTGTCCAGTAAAGCCCAGACAACGCTTGTATTAATCATAAACAAAAAATCAATAATGTCCGAAATAATTGTACAAAACTCCCGTTGAAATGAAAACTCCAGACCCTTTCGAGGGGAAAATACTGCACTACTCTTCTGTTAAACCTAGTTTTTCCGCTCAAAAAAAAAAAAAAAAAAAAAAAAAAAGAAAGAAAAAAGAAAGAAAAAATACCCCAGTTTTCGTTCTGTGTTTGGATTATCTAATCTTCTTTAACTTGTAAATTACACTATTTAGTTTTATTTGATCTTTTATGTTCCCTGCGTACTGCCTGCCGGTGATATAAGTAAATAATAAATTAATTAATATCAAAGCAATGAAAGAGCGTTTCCAAGCCCATAAAAAATAGTTGTAATAACATTAAGGCTGTTTTATTTAAAATTTAGATACGTTTATTTAATACGTGTAAAGAAAGTCATGACAGTTGTAAATGACGCAAAAAAAAAACAACAGAAAAACTGCTGCTTGGAATAGAGAGAATCACTCCACGTTCAGATATGTTGCATACATCTCAAACGTTGGAAAGCTGAAAATTAATCTTTCTTGTTTTAAAATGTCGTAGATATATCGGCAGTTTCTGTTGTCCGCTAGAACCTGGTTTATTCTGTGGTAAGGGAAGTCGTGTTTACTCCGTGTAGTTGGGACGAACGAGAAGCATTGCTTGAACAAGGACCAATTTGGTCAGTGATTGGTCAATACCAAGCTAAGGAGGTGCTTATACCAGATAATGTAGATTGAAATATTTCGACAAGAAATTGTGCATCACTTTATATATATATATTTTTTTTAGGGGGGGGGGGGGGAGGGAGGGTGAGAGGGGGAGGGGGGTAATACAGCCTTACTGTTACTTTCCATGTATTGTTCTGTCTTGTCTAACGGGTCACATATAGGAGGCAAGTGAAGTGAAGGTTAGCGCTGAAGATTTAAAGATTGTCAGGTCACTTTTCTTTCTCATGGTGTTGGTATGAAAGGATGTTGCACCAGCGTTCGAACGCAATACATCTGGCAATTTTCGCCACATCAGTTTCAAACTTGATGATGTGTAGGGAACTCAAACATCTCGTTCGTAGGTTTAAAAAAAAAAAGAATAGAAAACCAGTCTTTCAGAGCTTAGATAGCCAGTAATGCAGCGCGCACTCAGGCAGCACTTAAAAAAAAAAAGAAAAAGCCGTAGTGGTTAATTTTTTTTTTTTTTTTTCACGTAGCAGAGGCCAGCGCGTGGCGCGGATTAGCCGTTATTTCTGCGTCGGCGTTAGGATGGGGATGCGAATAGTTGCTTCCTAACGGTGTAAAACCATGGAGAGAACCCGGGCCCCTGCTTTGCCTCTTTCGCGGCACGTCACAACTGCGCGGCCCGCCGGCAGTAAACGCCCGCCAGTAGTACGCGCTTACAGATATGCTGCCTCCGAAGTAGAGAATGCCGCCTCGAGAGATTTGCTTGCTGGCTGGCTACTTGGCTGCTGACGGCCCTGTAGAGAACCGACTCCATTATCTTCGCGTTGTGCTTCCACATGCAGATTATTGTCATGCGGCCCGACTCCTTTAACGCTCCACCACGCCTGTGGGTGGGTTTGTACTCGCCGCCAAAACTAGCCTTTTGTTTACAGCTAAATATATATCGTCAGCCGCGCCCATCGCGTTGCCTTGTAGTGTGCCGCCGCAGACTGTCCCCGCTAAACGGTGTGAAAAGGGGGGCGGGGGGGGGGGGTTCGGGTACATTAACACGCGCCCCAGTGATACACCCCTCCGTCGCCCACAGCACCTCCGAAAAGAGCGACTCCGCCGCCGCCCTCGGTGACAGACCTCTTATCTCGGAAAACAAACCACGAGCGCGGAAGTATAATTGCAGTCTGCTGCTTGCGAAAGAGCGGGAATTTCAAATAGGCCAATCAGGGCCCTAGATTTGCTTCATTGTTTTACTACCTGAGTCAGTCGCTATACGCGTTAGGGCTGGTGTTCGATCAGCGAAAACACCCCAGGCCAAAGTTGACCGAACACTCTTGCCCAATCCCTGTCAATTGGATGTCCTCCGGTGAACGACGCGGAATATTTAGCAGCACGGCCTCGCTAGCTTAGAGGTGTTGACATTTTGGAAGAAGATGAGGCGCACTTTGATTATCGAGACTGTGTTTGCCCAACCCCTAAACAATCTCCCACGTACTTGTGTAGTCTATTAAAGCTACTAACAACATAAGCAACCCAGGGAGAGACTTCGCTTGCTGCTTCGTCATTCTTTATCTAGCGTTCTTATTGGGTAATGTAGCAATCTCATCGGCTTACAAGCGGTAATAAGATAAATTAAAATAAACTCCTGGGCTAGGAAGCACTCCCTCCTTTCCCACTGTTCCTCCTTGTCCTTGTCTTTTGCGCTATAATTTTGTAATGATAATTACATGGTCAGGAATCGCCACGCCCGGTGTTTTGTAAGCACTTGGATAATACAGTGACAAAGAAAGAACTTAAATTTTCACTGCGAAAGGGTAATTTTGCTGTCGCAGGTTTGCTGCCTCAGCCTATCAAAACGTATACCGTAAAAGGAGCATCAATAAACAGTTATTCTCCGAGCAGGAGCACAGGACGCGATAGTGTTAGCATTGAACAGGCAACGGGCGGGTCCTATCGTTCATCTCTCAGAATTGAAAATACGTTATGAAAACTACAGTCCCAGCAGACCATGCCCATTCGAGAAGCAATCACACTCTGTTCGAGTGAAATGTATAACGCAATGTTCACGAAGCAGTTTTCCATAGGCTTCACTGATAGTGCTCTCACGGCAATTTTGCGAAGGAAGACTATCAAGTGGCGACAGATGTTGGAGGCTGCACCGTTCGGGGCGTTGCGGCATACGAAATTTTACGCACTGATCTAATCAGGTGCAAAGCTAGGGTACAACCTCACAAATGAGCTGTAGAATTTAGTCGTGAAAAGTAATTAGGTTAGAGTTGCAATTACTTGGGCCAGATTGCAACTAGGTTGGGTAATACAACCGAGCGTTTTCAGGTGCATATATTACAGTTACAATCGGGAAATGTTCTTGCACGCCATTGACTTGTAACGTAATGAATCCCGTCACGGCGGCTTTGTGATCAACGGAATTCATTCAGTGATTACAAAACGCGAGCACATGTTTTCCCTCGAGAGCATTAACTAACGTAAAGCATTTCTAGATATATAGGTATTATAAAAGATGTCATTCTCAGGCTTATCTATTAATTAAACATGTTTGTAGGTTAGTACGAAGGTGATGGAAGCCAAGTATAAAATATATTCTCAACGGTGTTTCGCAGTCTGCTTATCACTGCAATTATATGTATGGTGTATCTATTTCAAACCGATGATTATGTATGGAGAATCGATGACTCTAGCAAAAGATCAGTCTATGAACTATGCATCTAACATAACATAATCTGGAATATGCTAAAATGAAACGTTTATGAAATGCCTGCAGTAGAATATATTATGTTTTATCTTTCGAGCTGACTGCTCCCTGGAACTGTCTACTTTTTTTTATAAGCTTATCAAAATTATAACAACCAATATTAGGCAGTATTTATCTATACAAGGTCACTCCCTAGAGACTAATGACCGGGATCTTCTGTGTTACCCCGTAACAACTAAATTAAAAAGTCGAAGTAAAAGCAGCGTTCGCTTACTCTGGAGAACGTCGAATTTTAGGGTAGTAGTTTTAATCAAACCAGGCCACAAACTTTACAATGTATTTCGTCAAGATGTTTTTCCCACCTTGAAAATTTAGAAACGTGCTATATCTATAACATGTTACATAGAATTAACTATTTATGTTCTTGTACTTAAGTAGTTTTCAACTCTCGTACATCTTATTCTTCGTATCAATGAGTGATATCGTACACTGGCTAGATTTGGATTACGCTCCAAATAGCCTCATATAAGTTAGTAGAAGTTTACTATAAGCATCTCACTGCGGCCCTTGATTACCACGGCAACCGAGAGTTAAACATTCAAGCGTTATGCATTTGACGTTATACAACACCTGACAAACAAATTTGGATGTTTAAATATTTATTATTTGAAATTGCTCTGCGAAATTCGGCCTCTAAAAACATTTTCTTGCGCCGGGGGTACTCCTCTTCAAATACCGGCGAGAGACGTATCCTTACTAAAAAAAGGTAAACCTCCCGTCCACCCTCGTCTTCTTTTTTGTAATAGTGTTGACGACATTCATTCAATTCTGACCGCTGGGTATATTTTCATTTTTTAATTTTGTGCACCACATCTGAATGTCCTTCGGTCGTCCATCCAGTAAAAACATGAACAAATAAAAACGATGTCCGACCGATGGCTTCCATGATCTCTTTTTTTCTTGAATGCCTTTTCTTATTCGCCGAGGTTCATGCAACCTGATTTCAATACACTATTATAAGATGTAGCAATGGCGGTTCACACGATCGAATAATGTACAATTCAATACGTGTGGTAACCAAGCACTTTTGCCAGAAATGCAGTGTCCGGTTTAGAAAACCCTTGCTTATTGTTCACTACATTCACACATGCATTAATGTTTTTAATCAATGCGTTTTTTCTGGAGATGTTGACACAATGTTTTTTTTTTAATGGTAGACTTACAGAACGCTGCCCAAAAGAAACAGACAATGCATGCAGTGGTATCAAAAGACGCTAAAACTTTCAGGACACATAAACAACACAATATATCATGGATTTGTGTTTGTACTTTTTTATTAAATATGTTTCTTTAGATGTTAACACATGGTTGTGTACTTCAGAAATGGCAGATTATCGAAACGATGCTTAAAAAAAACCGACAGTATTCGCAGTGGTGTCAAAAGAAGCTAAATCGTTCAGGTCAAAGAAACAACATATATGATATAATCTGCTTTTTCTGCCAGCTTGCTATCATCATTTGCCATCTCCAAAGTCAAATAAAAACATTAAAAGAAAACATTCCACAAAAAATAAGAACACTTGAAACACCAGCTACCCTTTATGCAGTCTCGAGCCTCGGTCCCGAACCTCCAAGTTCTCCTGTATAGATCCAATATATTTTGCTGCGAGTGATTGCTACTATGTTTGTCCCTCTAACGCAGCTGCTTAGTGTGACCATGGCTTGGGTATGGGCCAATCAGCGGACGGGGACAGCAACAAACCCGATTGTGGACCTGAGCCAGAGTTATTCCTCGCGTGCGGGGAGGACTCCCCGTCGACTTCGACGCCACGCACCGAGCACCTCCAGCCGGTTGTCGTATCGACGAAAACATTCTTGGCACGCTGGTGGTCACTCTTTGACAGCCCGTTTTAGGAAAGGCATGCGCGCTTTAGACAATTAGGCAACGGCTCTGCTAAGTCTTCAGCGCTCACTAAATGAACGATATGGTATAAGCGATCTTTAATCAGAACCGGACAATCTTCTTTATCACTGTGGGTGTATTATTGTCACAAAATATATATTTGTCTATTGCGACGCATTTAGGCCATTGTGTAACTCGTCCTGACTCGTTGTAATTCTTTTTTTTTTTATCTTCATTTGTCTGTCGAATGTCATAAACAATATTTTGCTGGAACCCGTGAAGGCAAGGAGTGTAGGCGCTTTGTTAAGTTTCAATAGAACGTTCATCTATAAAGGTGTCCACAACTTGCATTGACTTGATCACACTAATATCGTCATTATCTTTCAGCATCATCGGTAAAAATGTCATTCTTAAAAATCTCTGAGCTAATTGGACAAATAATTCTTCCACTGATATTTTCTTTTTTCACTGGTAAAAATGACAGTTTTATGAAATTCCGAGTACATAGCCTACTTCACGCTTCCTCTCCTCCTCTTCTTTTATACCTCCTCTTGCTTTCATTGGTGAGCTTGACTTCAGAGTTTGCGCAGCTATCGGTTATTTCTCCCTTCCTTCTATTCATCGCAGCTCTTAATGCTTCGGAAAAGACGCTACTAAGGTCCCCCTCTTTTTAAGGGCGACATAAACTTCATGCCCTTCGCTATTGATTGCTTCCTTCTTTCCCATACTCTATTTTCCCTTCTTCCTCCTTCACCCAAGATCATCTCCCCTGTGAGCTGGGAGCACGCAGAGCCTTGTCCTCCTCTCTTAGTCCCCTGTTTCCATCATAGGCTACCCTTGCAGCTGGGGAGAGGGGAAAGTCAAGACGACTCCCCTCCTTGGTGAAAACCGAGACTAAAGGCCCGTTCACACTCTTGCGACCGAGTTCGACCGAGAGAGACCAAACCGGTTTTCAAGCCTCTTGCGATCTCTTAGGACCAGCTCCGCTGCAGCGGAGCTGGTCCTAAGAGATCGCAAGAGGCTTAAAAACCGGTTTGGTCTCTCTCGGTCGAACTCGGTCGCAAGAGTGTGAACGGGCCTTTACTTGAGCCCTTAGAGGCGAGGCTGAAGATGACCCTTGAATTCTTTCTGCTGCAGATGGCCGCGTTGAGTTTTCCGCGTCGCATTTGAAATTGACAAAAAGTTTCCCAGAGTAGCTCGCTTAAAAATACAAGAAAAAACAAAGTTCAGAAGTTAATATTATATTTCAACAGATGTTTAGGCATGTTATAGTTGTTAAATAAGGATAAATTATGGTAAGAAGGGCGTTAGATAAGACAACTACATGTATGTAAATTGTTTCAGTGAGTGTTTTTCTTTGCAGAAAAAAAAAGGATTAAGTGATCAGGCGTGATTAGCGAAAAAAACAGGAATTTTTAAATAATATATTTAACTAAGTAACCATTTAAGAGCCGTAGAGTTGGTAGAGGCTAAAATGCTTCTCCTGCTGGTGCACAATGTTAAAAACAAGGACAAGTAGTAGACAAAAATTGCCACTGAATATATACTATAAAATTGTTGATTTATAGAAGACTGAAATGTTCGCTGACTATTCATCGCTTGAGAATAATATTTCGTGCCTGCCTACTCACATAAAAAAGATGCTGGACTTCACCCCATTTACCTGCCATGCTGTACTCGGCGCACGCCCAAGGAGTTGGCCAAAAAATGTGAGCTCCACAAATACCAAACCTTTCTCGGCTACAATAGGCGTCGTACAGCAGCTGCCTAACCTATATTAGGATATTCTTAAAAGTATATGCGACCTCGTTAGCCATTTGGAACCTGAAGATCATGTTCCTCTATTAATGTTTTTAATGTTAGGAAATGCACCACGCTTGAGTCACAGCCTGGAAGAAACAAAGTATGCGTAGTGCTAGAGGTGCCGGACAATATTACGCGTTCAAAAATGAACGTTCAGAGCGCTTACTCCGATTTTCATAGAATTTGCAAAGTCGGGTTGGTTAAGTTTTGATCTTCGAACGCTTCTCGAATTCGATTATATATGTGCTGACGTTTCGTCTACAAGAGTGGCTCTGTTGAAAACAAGCACGCAGAAAACATTTAACACCATTTGAAGTGAGGCACGCTCTTTCGGAAATTTACATATTGCCGAGGCGTGCAGAGTTTCCGCATCTAAAAAAAACGAGACACAGAAAAAAAAAAAGAAGAGATATAACATTTCTGGATGCAGAGTTTTGTCACAAAAATGCTAGAGCAGCTCCAGAAACTCCTGAATTTACGGTGGAATTCGCATACCACTCGAAGTGGCATTTTCTTTTGGCAGTATTTATTTCATTTCATTTAGTATTTTATTTTAATTGGCCTGAGTATTGCGTTTCATATATTGTTTAGAGTTACAATTGTTTGTTCGAGTTTTCTTAATCCACTCGTCAAATAATTTAAAGTTCAACTAAACATTTGGTAAAATATTTTTATTTCACAAAAAAAAAACAAAAAAAAAAACAGAATGGTGACATACAGCGCTTAATTGTAAACCCGTTCTGGGAGTTTCTAGAAATAAATCGGATAATATTGAGTGCCCAATGAGAAGAAGAACCTTAGTAAAATGTTTCTGTCTTTGATTGTGATTATCCCGTGGGTGTTATTCATTTTCATACGCGACAAGCTCATCGACATGCATAGTTTGTCGACTGTGGCCTTGTGAAGTACTTCCAGATATTTTGTTCTGAAAAAAAAAGAATAACGCGCACTTTCATATTTAAGCAGATCGTTGGCGCACTGTTATACATTAGGAAAGTCCGTGCCTAAAATTAAATATCAAAGATGACGCACCTGCTCATATATGTATATCACCATCGAGACTTAATTCCAAAATCATAATATATAATCAACTAGATTATATAATTGCGGTGTCTGTTTCATCTAAAGATAGAATAAAATACATTTTCCCAGAAATTGTTCCGCATACGCTGAACGGATGCACCTAAACATGATGACATTTTTTTAATGATTCGACGCTTAGAGCTACCGCACAAGATGTATATTTTTCTCAGCCCTCAAGAGGAAGCTTATCCACCAATAAAACGTGCGCGTACCAATACCTCGTAAAAACATTCCTAAAGCCCTATTTCTATATTTTATTGTATGCTGTATTAGCGCGCATGGCAATGCTTCTTAACATTATCAGCTTTGTCACGCTAAGGTGAATTTGCGCTCAGGCGAACATATAAAAACACACATTTCAGCTGTATTTTTTTTACTCGTCGTGACAATATGCACCACAAAAAAAATATATATATTATTTGTACGTGGAGGCAAACATCTATGAATAGATCAGCTTGAACTTTAAAATTATAATTTAGAATTATACTTTAGAATTATACTAAAGTACAATTCTAAAGTTCTAGCTGATCGATTTCCAGATCTCTGCCATCGCGCTGAACTTTTAACCGATTTATAGGAGGCTAACAGTTCGTAATAAAGCAATTGCGCTGAAACCTTTAATGTTTGTATTATCTATGTATAATGCTGAGATTTGAAGGCACATCTAGCGTAGAGTAGTTCAACATAAATGTACGTGTTTCAGAAATTCGCAGCAAAGTATCGTGTGAACCTGATTTTTCTCTCAGCGTTTGTTTCGGCTGTTTGCTTCGGTAACTTGTACAAAACGGCGTATATTCTATATAAAAAAAAAAGAATGGGGGGGGGGGGCGGTCCTTTAAATCAGCTGTTTTTTTTTTTTCTTTTTTGTTATCGGTGCTTTTTGGCTTGAAACTGTCAACCTTGAGACAAAAAGGCCAAAGCACCTTCCAGAGGGCTCTGTACCATTGAATGTAAAATTCCTTAATCTGGAAATATCCAGACCTAGAGCGAAAGTTTTGTGCTGATGTTCACGTAGGAAATCGTTATACACAAATTTGAACTTCCGGCGGAGCATTTGTAAGTACCCCATTTTGGTGTTGCATTATAAAACATGTGCTTAGACATTAAACATGAACCAGTAGCCATTTTATGACAAAGTAGTCTTAAAACGCCAAAATAAACCTTTTTTTTGTTTTCTTTGAGAACCACTTTTTTTTGCAAGAATTACTTCGCCCAGCGCAAACACAATGCGTAAAACTTGGGTGTTTTAGCTGACAACGTATCCAGAATATCGGAATCCGTTTTTAGCAAAAGGTTCTAAATGGCGGAGAGGACCTTTTTACAATTTAAGTGCCTCTGTTTTTGATACACCTTACGTGATACTGTTTTCTAACATGCTCTAATAATTAAAAATATAAACTCAACAAGAACGTCCCCGATATATATATATACAAAGTGCATCTACGTTTTAATTCACGCGATAAAAGACGACTAATATCAACCTCGTAAGCAGAGAAAACCAGATAAACGAAGGGAAGGCACATAAAAGCGCGAAGAATGGAAGCACTTTTAATATGCTCGCTCGTCGTCCTCTACCTCTGGAAAATAATCTGCATATTACAAGGTCCTGGCATAGGTCGTGACAAATGACTGTCGTTTTGGCAACGGCAATAGTTGAAGCTGCCCGTGTTGGAAATCATCCATTGCATGGAAGAGCAATGGCGGACATCGAATATCTGGTTGCTCCACGTCAGACGAGTGGAATGCGTTTCGAAGCAGACGTCAAGGAAATCGGGTATCTTGAGACGACACTGACGTGTGCCACTTGGCTGAGGTCGTGCGCCGTGGTTTAGGAGGAGTCGAAATGATTCTCTCGCTCTTTGTAAAGAAATGAATACGAATCTAAAAGAAATATATATGCATGTCGTACCGCGTCTAATGACATTCGTGGAGCCCCCGTCCCAAATTTAGTTCTTCGTGTCTCCGCCTTTCGTGCAAATCTTTGAGTTTTTGCTTTATTTTGTCGTGAAGCGACGATTTAGGTTCACTGTTGTAGAAAATTTCGAGGAGGATGAGAATCATCAGGTCGATAAAATTAAACAAGAATAAAAAAAATGCAAAAAACGGAAGCAGGGAGACAGCGAGACAAGAAATAATATTACAATCGTCGTCGCTGTCGTTCCCTTCCTTGGGTTTAAATGTACTTTTCTGGCAGCTTCGTGATCGGGTTGTAGCAGGAGCGTTTCCCTTCCTTTTCGGTGGCTAATCCGGAAATGTGTGCGGATTAGATATTCGATAGTTTTAGGGAGCCGTTCTTTCACATCCGATAATGTACGGTGGGCCGTCCGGTACGCAACTGCGCATGCGCAACCGCAAAAGACTTCCAGAAGCGCAGTTGCCACCGGAGCAACTCTCGTATAATACCGAATGTGCAAAGACGGTTCCCTAGAACTCTCTACTAATTTTACGCAACCGATCGTTTGTATGTTTTGTGGCTTCCTTTCGAAGTACGCGTACGGTCTTTTACTTCTACTTTGACTGGTTTTGAATGCAGGCATTAGTACTTTCGAGGTGAGTGCATGTGCGCCTGCGTGCGAGTGTATACGTGTGTGGGTTGGTACGCGAGTGTCTGTATGTATGCGGGTGTTCGTGTGTGTGTGAGAGAGGTGGGTGCTGGCTCCGCATAAATTTCAAAATCGCTCAAAATGCAATTCATTTTTGAGTTTCATGCAAAAATGAGATAGCCCCTCAACACTGTTCTGGCCATTTATATATTTATTTGTTATTTATTATTTATTAATTAGTCTGTTACGGGGCCACGTGCTTCGACCTGACCAAGGCACAGCACAAGCAGCTGGAAGTCTTGTATCGAGAATGCCTGCGTGCAATTACAGGCCTTCCAAGACACACCAGAACGGAAGAGCCGTACCGATATTCGGACCTTCCTACTTTGCAAGCCATTATCGAGACCCGCGTAGCCGGCCATCATAGGCGCCGAACCTTGAATAGGGCCGGTCAGTGCCTCCTGGAACTACAGGGTTGGCGGCCATTCGTAGCAGAGAACCCGCCTTTGAGAAGCATACCACCCTGGGAAGACGTTATGGTGAGACAACCGAAACCACTCACTCGCAAGGAAAGGCCTGAAGACCACCCTGAATAAGGCCCGCACTTACAGTGCGTACGGACCTCGTGGCGCGCGCGGTCTTCACGAAACCCGTGTGGTGTGAAGAAACAAAACGGGACACCCTGGCGTATGCGACCGGTCGGAACTCCTACGCTCCGACTCTCCAATATGACAGGAAGCCCAGCACTAGTCGTCTCGAACTTGATGCCATACACCTAGCGCTCTCTCGCGTACAAGAACTTTGCGACGGAGCTCTTACTCGTATAAAAACCTTTACGGACTGCAGGGAGGCCCTCACACGCCCAAGAAAGACCCCTCGCGAAGGCACGCTCTGCCAGCGTATCACGAGCCTGTGCTCCGATTTGTTAACGGCTAAAGATATCGAAGTACGAGTGGAATGGGTTCCGGGACACACAGGTGGCGTCAGTAACGAGGCCGCTTACACGTGGGCGAGCGAGCACAGGGAAGACCGCTCTAACCTGGGAATCTAAGTCCCGCTCGCATTGCCGGACCCTGACCCCCTCGAACGGAAAGCTGTGGCCCGCCAAGAAGCCCAAGGGACTGCCCAAGGGACTGCCTAGGGGGGCGCAAGTGCTGGGACACAAAACCCGAACCGGCGCTGCGCTCACAGAGGATGTGTTTGCCAGATGGCGAGACTACAAGCCACGGAGGGGCCGCCCACCAGATCAGACGCCGGAGAACAAGGAAGCGTCGGGATCAAAAGCGCCGGTAACTTGCACTACGTACTCTGCCGGCGTTTTTCCCACTATTCAGCACCTCTTATGGAACTGCACCGGCTTACAGGAAAAAAGAGCCGAGTACCTAAACCCAAGCATCCAAAATCTCCAGGACTGGGTCACCCCAAAAAACGACGCTCATACTAAAGAGACACTACTCTCGTTATGGAAGTTTGCGCGCTCGACCGGCGTCGACCGCAGAATGTGAACTTGTTCTTCCCTAGCCCCCCTCCCCACTGAGGCCATAGCGCCATCCATTCTACAATAAAGAATATCATCATCATCATTTATTAATTTATTGAGTACATGTACTCTCAGGGACTTTGGCATTGAAGGGGGGAGTGGTTACAAAAATAAATGACAGTGAAGTAAAAGAAAGCAGTTACTAGATGTACAAAGAAATAATGTCTATTTATGCAATATTAGCTAAGGCGTTTTTAAACAGTTGGGTGTCTTCTATCGAAGCTGTTGGTACGGGAAGGCGATTCCACTCTTCTGATGTGCGTGGGAGAAATGACTGAAAAAAAAAAAACAAAAAAACATTAGTCCTGCACGATGGGACACCGACCTTATGAACGTGATCTAATCGAGATGAAACGTACTGGGGAGGTAAAATAAGTTCGGCGCGAAGATGGGGGTGATAAAACAACTTGTGAAAGAGGCAAAGACGAAAGTTTTTATGACGAGATGCCAAAGATGGTAAGTCAAGGCTGGATGTCAATGTGGTTATGCCCGTAGTTCAGTTATAGCTGGACGGAATTAAACGAACGGAGTTATTCTGAACCATTTTGATTGAGTTAATTAGATTTTCATGGCAAGTATCCCAGACTAAAACAGCATATTCGAGTTTTGAACGAATTAGTACTTTGTAAAGTAGACGTTTTAGAGATGAGGGAACTTTTGCAAAATTACGTCGAAGATATCCCAACTTGCGGTTAGCGTTATTAAATATATATGTTTTGTGAACTGTCCAAGTGAGATTTTATGTGATGTGAATACCAAGATATCTATAAATAGTAACAGCGTCCAGGGGCGAGTTATGAAGAGGCTAAACAGGTAGATTACGAATTTTCCTAGACAAGCGCCTAAATTTACATTTGTTATTGTTCAATTTCATGCACCACGTCTTGCACTAAGCAGAAATAGTGCTAAGATCAAACTGGAGCTTGTTAATATCATTTTAACAAGTTATTTCCTATTAATGCAACACAGTCATCGGCAAGCAAATGAATATAGAAAGAGATACAAGAGGGTAGATTATCATTGTGTATAAGAAAAAGAAGAGGTCCGAGCACAGAGCCTTGTGTCACACCGGAATGAACGTCACTCGGCTGAGAGAGATAATTGTTAGCTACGACTTGCGAGCGCTTAACCAGAAAGCCTTCGAGCCAGATAATAAGTTTTAGATCTAGGTTAAGTTGGTTCAATTTATAGAGTAATAGCTTATGGTACATCTTAATAAAGTCTTTTGAAAAGTTTAAAAAGGTGCATTAACCTAATGAGTCAAAAGTCAAAAAACATGAATGATGAAGAGTGACATTTGGCTTACGAAGGACTGTCTACCAACTGTGTTTCTCATGAGTAGGGTTTTTGAAAGCCATGTTAGTGACGACGTGAAAATCAAATTAGATTCAAGGAATTTGGCGAGGTTCTGATATAGTATATGTTTGAAAATTTTACATGGGATGCTGGTGAGTGATATTGGTCAGTAATTAAGTGGAGAATGCTTGTTACCTGACTTTTGAATTGGAATCACCTTCCCAACCGTCCACTCAGCTGGGAGACAACAATTATCGATCGACTGCTGAAAAATGTTTGATAGCATAACTGAACAATAAAGGCTCGTACATTTTAAAAAATTGGGGGCGATTAGGTTACAACCAGAGGCGGAGGAAATTTTAAGTGATCTTATTAGGCTTTCAATACGAAAAGGCTTGATGATTATCGGAAAAATAGCAGGGTAGTCGTAGGAATCGGTAGTCGGTACTGGGACGTTGGAAGTAACAGAAAAATTCTGGTCATGACATTTTGTGAAGGTAAGAGGGGAAGGGGGGAGTGACTACTCTCTTTTGGATTCTCTACTCTGAGAGAGCCAGTGTAAAAACGCGGGGACAAGTGATTTAAAAAAAAAAAAAACAATTTCTTGTGTACAGACATTTTGTTTCGCGTCTAATTGATCGCTCTCTGCCAGCACCAGTGATTCGTTCTTGAAATCTAAAAACAGGAGTTACAAAATTGCTTTCTTAAGTTTGTGTTCAACAAAACGCTTATTTTCATACCCATAAGAAATGAGGCAAAAGAGCGCAAGAACTCGCAGCGCCTCCACTAGAGGGCATCAGTTGTGACGCCGAATTCGAAAGTCGGTGGCAATATTGAGAAGTCACTTCGAGACAACAAAAATAACTGAAAGATTATATCAATCTTAAAGATTATTGAATATCTAAAATGTTTAGCAGTTGTTTGAATGTACAGAAACAAATATAGAAGCATTAACAAGAAACGCTATTACCGCGATGACTCGACAGAGTCTTCTCGGTGTGCCTTACTCAAAGTGCGTCTGCAACTTCGATGACACTTCCTGATTGCCAGACCTCTAATGGTGTTGTCTAGATGGGCGGCTCTCTGCCACCGGGTCTAGACCAGTATAGCGGCGCGGTCAGAAACAGAGCTCTGCCATGGCATTACAGAAAAAGTTTCTGTTCGGAAGCGTATAAAAAAAAATTAAGAATGGGGATCACAAAAAAAAAAATTAAGATTGTGTTTAAGTTCTTCCAATTGATTGGTATCAGTAAAACTGAGAAGGATGACTTGTAGCCAACTCCACATGGACACGTTTATAGCTATATTAAAATTGCACCGCTCCAAAAGTTTGCACGATAATAGATGTATTTCTTCTAGTTTATAAGGTTGCGTTTCTTTAGATTTTATTTTACGGACGGATATAATGGTTGGATGCATTGTCAAATAGCTTAACAAGGGTGTTTTTGTTTTCTCGCGGCCAACGCATTCAATTGCAGGGCGAGCACCTAACAGCTGTCGTCTTTTATTTGACTTTTTATGCGGATTAAGATTTCAATTTGTAGTCACAAAGACGTGCGCATCAGTGGTCCAGTATGAACGAGACGCCGGAAACAAACAAACAATACAAGGAAGAGCTGCCAATTTCTAATCAACCATGCTGGCGTTTAATCCCTTGCTGGAATCAGGATGGCAACATCCGTGTAACGAGCTGATTGCCATAAACTCTTATCTAAAACAATTTCGTTGACGACGCGCGTAATCGCGAACGGGTTAAATATTAAAAATTGCGCGCGTCGAAATAGTTATTTTTACCTAATGACAGCGCAGAATGCACTACATTACTTTTGCAATTTGCTGCACTCAACGCATGCACGGTCTGGTTATCATTTGAATGATTGCAGCTTTCATGTTGAACTCAAGATTGAAGGTCTACTGAGCCCCCATACTAATATACGCCAACGTAATTGGGTGTTCAGCTAAAACATATAAAGGAGCCTGACGGAACGAGAGGATCCAGAAATACCTCTCTTCTGTCTCTTTTCAGGAATAACGGATTAATGATTCGAGTGATTTGCTGACATCCAGTGCCGATGCGCTCTACTTCTTGACTGAAAGTAACGACATGTTAGCAGTGAGAGAATATGAAAGTGAAAAAGCGGGGAATCTGTCACCGACTCAGTAACTAAATGAATTTCCCACGACAATTGCCCGAAATAACGGTTTCTACCAGGAGGGATTGTCTTCGATCTCCAATGATTTCAGTTCTTCTTAAAACGGATGCCGACAATGTCCCTGCCCCCCCCCCCCCCCCCCCCCCCCGAAATGACAATGCCATTCCGTTCGCCTAGAACTCATGACCCTCTAAAGGCTGTTGATGAAGACAGAAACAACAAGCGCCTGTTTTACTTGCTTTGATCTTACTTTTCTTTTCTTGCCATGAATTATCGCTCTATTTTCTCTATTTTCAACCTTATTATGTCTCGCCGGCTCTTATAATCGCGCGAGACGACGGCGGTGGCTACAGGATTGTAATAATATGATTATCATGCGGCGCTTGTATCACGTGACTGCCCCTGTTCAGGGACCACGCGGGGAACTAAGGCAGCGTTAGTTGGAGTGTTTGGATTATTGGCCGAACCTGAGACTTTGGGAATGATGTAGGCCATTTGAAAATTCCGAGGACAACTAAGCACTTCTTTTGAGTTGTGAATGCGAAAGCATGAATGGCGTTCTTCCGGTCCCTTAGTTCGTCTGCGGTGTACTAGCGTGTACGGCCACGTTTCGCTACTGTTGAGGTTGCGACCGGTGGCCTAGCGCGCGCTCTCATGAAACGGCCGCAGCCCCCCCCCCCCCCCCCCCTCCGGCAACGCCTGACACGAGAGCGGTGTCCGAGCGCGCTCTCTCGTGAAGCAGCCGCCAATGCCTCTTTAGGAGCCGCTTTGCTCAGCCAATAAGAAAAGTAACATTTTTTTTGTTTCGGTTACAGGCGCCGCCGGTTCCGCGCCATGCGATAGTTGATGCTTTCACATTAATATACGCCCTCTGCATGCTGCCACCTTTTTCTGCTAGGCTGTGGAACGCGTTTTGAGCATGCGCATTGTCTCTCTTCGAGTAATATTAGACACCAAGCATTCGCCCCGCCCCCCCCCCCCCCCCCCCCCTCCGCCCCCACCCCAATGACTCGTTTGTGTTTGGCTGTGTGATAAGGCTGGAATGGAGTATACACGAGACGTCTTACGGGTGACTGGAGTCAGTGACTTAAAAAAAAACCATGAATCGACATATTCTCGATAAAGGCGACGCCAAGCGGCAAAAGCTCGAAGAGTGACTGGCGTCCGGATGCAGAGTTGAGCTGCCTTTTCTGCCTACTCCGCGACTCATCCGAGTCGCATTGAAGGCAGGATAGGTAGCCCAACTTTCCTTCCGGGCGCCAACCGTTCTTCAAGCTTTCTCCGCCGCGTGAGGAGAGCGTGTCATGCACGGACCTCTCTTTGAAAAGAAGCCATTACTTGCATTCTAACAAATGAAAAACGTCAAGTAAAAAATGAAAGCCGTTTACAACTTTCTGTAACACCGAATTGGAGCGCAGCTCTTGAGGAGGAGGAGGAGGGAAGGGTACTCAGGGGAGGGTATACCCCTCCTCATCCTCCTCCTTCTCCTCGTCCCCTCATCCTTCAATCTCCTCCGGGGGGGGGGGGGGGGGGGGGGGTCACGTGACCTCAGGGTTGGGGTCGCGTGACCTGGGGGGGGGGGGGGGGGGCTCGCGCGCTGCATGTCCCAACATGCACCGCGTGGTTACGCCGACGGCGACGGCGACGGCGACGGCGACGCCGACGCCGCTCAAGCCGGAAACGGGCGCCTAAGAGCTGCGCTCTAAAATACGGAACACCACCCTCTTTCGACCAATGTCTGTGGTCGTCGGTATTCCTCCTCCGTGTTTTCTTTTTTTTATTATTATTTGGCTAACCGTAAAGAACGTCCGCTAGTCAGAATTATCCGATTATTTGTAGAAATTTGTTTAGTGTTTCCTAGTTTCAAAAAAGTAGCATTTATCCATTCCCCTTGACCCATTTCCTCAGTCAATAAACGTTTCTCTCTCTCTCTCTCTCTCTCGCTCGAAAAATAAACACAAGGATAAAAAAATTGTTTCCATTTCAAACTTTCATCACGGCACCTAACTTCGGTCTCACCCGTTTTTGATAAATGCAGCGAGTGCCTCATGCCGCGAGGCAACAAATGAGCCGCGTCAATGTCATCGCGAATCCGAGTAGGCGATACTTCTCCAAGAAGGAGCGCTCCAAATGTATTAGTTGTACACTTTAGGGAGAACAATGTCTCTTGCAGTATTTCTTAGCACTTTTTTCTTATCATAAATATCCCATGTGCGGTAACGCCTAAGCGAGGTGTTTTCATATTCCCCACGACCCTTGCTATTTCGTTTGTTTAGATTTCCCGCGGAATTCACATTCGTCGCAAACAAGAAAAAAAAATTTCTATCAAAGGATAGAAACTTTCTCTTCCGAGGAAAAATAAAAGTAGACGCTTGAAAAGAGCGCTACGAACGATTAGTGTCAGGCTATAGTGAACACCGCCGGGAAATGTGTTCCCCACGGTGACACTTGAATACCCTAAATGCGCGTTATCGCGCATATAGTGTCTTACGCAACTGCACCGCCTTTTAGACTTAGTAATGCTCTGTTGCAATGCCCTACAGCGAAACGTTACGAAACAGCAAGACGAAAAGCCGCCACGTCGCCGCTAAATTCAGCATATCTTCGTCCGGCTAAATTTTGTTGGATGTCGTTAGTCTCGCCAACTAATTATCTTAATTTCTTAAAAGTAATTATTTATTGATAAAGAGATACATACAAGTCTTCGTCTCACTGCACACTCTTTGTCTCTCAGCTTTATCTGTGGGATCAAGACATAGTTACGTTGCCAACAAGAAAGAGGTTAAGCATATTATAAAGAAGAGACTGGAACCAAGTCTCTGAAAAAGCATCGTATATAAAACCTTTCAGACAATATTGGGTATAACTTAACATATAGTTACGCCAAATAAACTCAAATGTGCAGTACTAAATATTATCAAGAGAAAAGCTACAACCAGGGAAGAAATCGCAAACTTTGAAATTGCCAAGCATTTACGAATAATGACTAGTAGGAAACAAGATAATTGAATGATAAAACAACGCACATGATGACATACGTGCAAAATTTGTTTTCAAAATCTTTTCCGCGAAAACAAGGAGATCGAGCGTAGTACTGGTTTTTGGCAAAGGAAATGTAGTTAAGCCGAAAGAAAATGACACGATTAACGCACAATTTAGAGAAACCTAAGAAAAAGAAAAACATGAGTTAGCAGAACTTGCAGATGGTTTTCATGTAGCACATCTGCAATCGATCGAAAGCCTTTGCTGGAGGGAAACAAGAAGTCAAAACAATAAAAACGAGAACAATGATTCAATTTTGTTTTTTAGTTAGGAGGGAGAAAGCTTTGAGCAAATGTTGGAAAGCATCCACACTAATAAAATATTAAAGTTATAGTAAATAAGATTCACAAACACTAAATACTATATCCTTGGATTGAAATGAGGTTTAATACACTCATGCGATTGAATGTTACCAAATCTTGTCATTACAAAACAGCCTAAAACACCTGGTTCTCAGTACGAGAACACAAAAATAAAACGTCTTAACTACAGGTAAGTACGTGCACAGTCGGTGATACGATATGTAAATAATGAGGACATATAATAAATATCTATTATATTTTCGCAAGGTCTAATACATCTGCAATTTAAATTCAGGGAACTTATACAATCATGAGACATAAAAAAGTTATTGTCCGTGTTAATAAAAACCTCTCCAGTAGAACAAATGCATTAGCCTTATCCGTACATTTCAGTTTCAGCTTCTAACGACAGGTCATGCAATATTACTGGAAATAACACACTCAAAGTATTTGCGGGGATACTAGTGCCATTCTCCTGCACTATCGTGAAGACAGTTGAGTGCGAGCAGGATTAGGCTAAAATTCTTAAGAGAGATAAAAGAAAAAAAAACAAGGAATACCTGAAGCTACTTTGCTAAATGTTATCCTTGTTTCGGGCCAAAAGACGTCTTGACATGAATTCACACAAGTTAATTTAGCGAAGATTAAAATGACACGGAAGAGACTGGCAATCCTATACACTTCCATTAGTACCAAAAATCAGAGATCGAAGAAACAAGATAAATATCTGTGTGTGGCGTAATTTTTCTATTTCTTTTTTTTTCAGTATCGGGTATTTGCAGCTGTGAAAAGTGTCTGGATTTCTATATTTTTTTTACACATGCTTGATATTGGTGTGTTTGTTTTAAATTTAAATTGCATCCATTGCATTGAACCCCTTTAATAAATGTTGCCAACAGCGCGACTTCACAGCACGTGCAAAACGTTGCGACAAATTAAAATCGACTTTGCGACGCATCCTTTCATGTGCGGTTAAACAAACTTTTGGAGAGCCAACAAAAGTTCACTTTCGTCATAATATTCAATACAAAGTGTTTGGCAGCAAGCTGGCCAAATCTCTTCTGCGAAAAGCACGCATCGGCTTGAAAAAACCTTGATATCGTATTGGTTTCGGCCAAAGGTCGAATCTAGGAAATGCAATAACGTTCTGTATCGATGTGTTATTAATCACTCTCGAAAAATTACCATTATAATAACTGAATGGATATGTACGTATTGTTGCCATTAGAAACGTTCCGGGCATTATCGAAGAAGACTATAGATTAGCGAATAAAACATATAACGCACGCGTCGCATTTTGCGGCGTTAAAAAAAAAAAAAAAATATTAAATTCGATTGTGTTTGTGGTTTTGGTTTTTCGACGGCGCACACCTGTGCAACAGCGGTTCAGCTCCCACTGGCCTAAGCACGCAGCTACCGTTTCCCCTGCCTCGTAGGAGCGAAGAATGTGTGGCTCGAGCCGGAGAACTTACGCGCTGTGCTGTTCGAATGAAAACACAAGAATAAGCTTCGATTTTTGGGTCCACCTCTATGTTGCGAACAATGTGTGGCAGGGCAGGTTAGTTGCGCGCTTTGGCGCCAAGCGAGATTATAGATCCGCTGGCGCGGAGATGGGTTTTGAACATTTGATAGAAAACTGAAACTTTAAAACATGTTCAAATTGACCGTTACTTTTTTTTTTTTAACGTTGCAAAATGCCTCGCCTGTTTTATATTTTTGTAAAGTTGGCTGCTTCAGTGGATTTCGAAAATACCCAGAAAGTTTCTAATTAAAATTGTGGATTGACTAAATAAATGTTTCTTTGCGGAGAAAAAATTGAAAACGTAATTACGTCACACGTTATATTTTTGCTAAATAGGCCTTTTGACAGAAAAACAATAGGACATCAACTTTTTTTCTCTACGGCGCTTACTTTTTGCAGGCGTGATTTGATTAGCGTTTCGAAAAACATCCTCTATGGTCGAATACCAAAGATATGGAACTTCGCGCGAATAAAATATTACATAAAGGTAGACCACTCGTCGGTATCCAAACGGCAAGAGCTGTGCCCAAGACGGGTTAGTCAGGGAGTCGGAGGGAGTCGGAGGGAGGCATTTGACAAGGCATTGTCGTGGTACACTCCGCCTTTTGGGAGTTAGTGACCTGCTTCTCTCCGTTGTTCTGATTATCTCACGGGTGCCATAGTGTTCGGCCTTCACCATCTTATGATTAAGCGGATTATAAATACATAAGGTTCAGTAGATTAACTTGCGAATGTCCCAATCTCTTAATATTATACGCAAAAGGAAACAGGGAACCATTTTTAAAAGCAAGAATGCAGGCAAATTGTGCACAGGTAATTGAATAACATTGACGGAGACATTGAGAATCGAATATATTTTTTTGCTCCACAGATATTGACGTAGCTATCACCCACTGTAAGCGTTGCACAGAAAAGCCCGTTACTTAAGCAAGTATGGCAGCAGTGAGCTCAGACATTTTGTACGAACAGCTTCGACACTGCATGAGAACCACATCCCTATAGCAACTAGGTTTGCTTGCAGATTTTATTTCAAATTTATATATTTGTCATTCATTAAAGACCAGCTACGCCAACTCCTCTGCAAGCTCGGTTAAAACTCATTATCAACCTTGCTTCTGCTCAAGCACAGATGGTTTTTCCTGTTTTTCGTCTATATATTGAGTTCTACTGCTTTAAAGCGAAAGCTTTAAGGAGCTCGGGCCGCAGAAAAGCCAGCGTCGGCGTCGGTGGAACTGGAAAATCCAGGGTTGGTTGATAGGGTCATGCCGTCATAGCCAGGTGACCTCGCGCGGGAATTGTAATTTCACAACGCTGACGTGAAACGCGACGTCACGCGTGGAATGAAAGCAAGGAGGTAGAAGACATGCAGAGGGCATGACATCATTCATTTGAACCTCAGTCATAGAAAAACGTAAAAAAGGAGAATGTAAACATCAACAAGGTTTTGTAAAAACTGAGAGGCCCGGCGCGCCACGTGTTAACACGACCTTTTTTTCTTCTTTAGGTCGTGGGGCGTCTGGGTGGCGAAACGAAGGTTTATGGCGTCGCGCGTTGGGGGGGGGGGGGGGGGGGGGGGGGGGGCGGGGCATGATGAGGCTTTGTTATTTGAGCGGCTGGAAAAGTTGCACCGGTTGCTCTTCCGCGGGGATTTCATTTCACTTGTAAGTCGCGCGTGCATTACATTTCGAATTTTACAGTAACGTGAAAAAATTTGGAATCCTCCGAAGGTCACCGAACTGAGAAAGCGATGAGTTTCGTTCCTCGGTCACCGTCGCGGCAATGACGACCCCAAGAAGGAGGATCGGAATGTGTGGACCCTGTGATCCTGTGTGATTCAAAGCAGATGACAAAACCCTGCTGAAGAAAAAGTAGAGCCTGTCTTCTTCAGTGAGAGCTCATTCGTTGACTTCAATTTCGGAAAGCTTTCCTTGTACCTGCTGTTGAAGGAAACACACATCTGGGACGTTCGGTGATATAGACAGATTTAATTCTTACAAAGATACATCGGGCGCGAACACGAGATGCTCGCCCAGTCAGCACGATACATGGACAGCGCTAAAACACCACATTAAGAGAAAAATAGGAAAACTAAATTACAAATTACAGCAGAAAGGAAACAGCGCCGTCGTAGGGCGGCTAAGCGTCTCAAAATGAGTCCACGTCGTCAACATGCGGAAGTGTGAAACCAGTGTTACGTATTTTCTGCAAGTCATAATATCTTTTTACAGTCACACGCTCGTTCTGCTCCGATTTAAGGACAGCTATTAATTAAGTGAGGACCCATGCATTCGACCCTCGATGTTTTTTCCTCAGTTGCGATGTGCACCAACACGAGCATCGGCCGACGTACACGAGCAAATGCATCGCTATCATGTTTTGGTGAGTGTCCGCCAGCGCACTATCAACAATGTGCCTTGCTCCGTTCACCGGGGACATAACGGCGGTCATCGACAATCACCGAGTTTCCAGCGAAAATGAGAACCGAACGCCACAAATACCCGAACTCATGGAGTGCCGCTGTTTTGCTGTCACTGTAACAATGCGAAATTTAATAGCGTCGTTACGTTATGCACCAGGTTTTCTCCCGATAAGCTCTTTCTTGATTTGCTGTACAACCACCAACAACCGCGAGTATCCCGGGAAGGGCCTCATTTGAGAACGTTTGTTTTGGTTTCGCGTGGGGGAGTGAGAAAGCGTGAGAAAGGAGCGAGCGTCAAGGGGCTATGGCTTGCGGGAGCTATGGGCCTGACGTCATGCCCTCTCCATGTCTTCTAACCTCCCTGAATGAAAGTGATTAAGACATGTCACGCAGTGCGAATTAAAGGTCGCCACATGGCACAAATGATTTCTTTTTATAGATTAATTCATTTGCCTTAGAGGAACAAATTGAACATTTTTTTAGGCGGAGGCAGGATGGATGCCACGACCCTTCGGTTGTCAGCCAGACACGGTACCGACTGGGCCACGCAGACACGTTAGTACGCCTTGGGAACGAGCAGGGGTTTATACCTTTAGCTATCGCGTTCCCCTCTTAAATGCGAAGCTTAAGCGCCCTCCTCTATTTTCGTACAAAATAATTGATCTAAACCGTAATATGGTTGCAGTGTCAACTTCCTTGTACACTTTGCATTTAGCTGGCACCCTGTGCGGCAACAGCTGGCACCCTGTGCCCTGCATAAACTAGTTCACTGTTTCAGAGCAAGAATGACGTGACGTTGAGAACGGCAAGCAATGACTGCGTGCGTAAAATATGATAAACACAACCAAAAACACTCCATTTCAGCATGGGCGTACCTAGAGTGCCTACATGTTTCCGCCGCTCCGCTGTTTAGGGTGGCGACAACGTTTGTGATACCTGTTGCCGACAAACCAGTGTTGCCTACCTCGTTACCATGGCAACCTCCGCTGTTTTCGTCGACCATTTTGTCACACTCGCCGAGTCGCCGGTCGTGCGCTCGGACTACGCCGCTAATCCTCGTTAGGGCTAGGGAGCGCTCACCGCTCTCGTTCCGACGGCGACGTTTCAGCGTTTAATGCCGGTTTGTTGCGTTCCATTTTGTCGCGGGAACTCGTGTTTCGATAAAAGCAACGCACACTTCCTGCTCGCAACTTCAAAGTATGAAACACCCAAATAAAGAGAGCGACAGCCACGACCACCGCCATCCCGCTGAGCCTCCGACTCCTCTTATGAACGGAAATGGAAGTGGCCTCACAGTGTTGCCGGTGTGTCGAGACTACAGAAACTCAACGCTGTTCACGTTTAGCGAAATAAGAAGTGAAAAAATGGTGGTGGGAGAGGATCTGGGAAAGGGTAACAAGAAGTTGGCGCTACCCTAAAGCGGAGCGGAAACATGTAGGCACCCTAGGCGTACCAACGGGTGGGGCAAGGGGGCGCTTGCCCCCCCCCCCCCCCCCCCCCCCCCCCCCTGAAACAGCCGCCACTGGGCAGGGCAAACACTGGCCGGAGGCGCCCAAGAGGTACCAAGCATAGAGTTATTACAATACACGCTAGAGGCTCAGCTGGCGCTAGTGTCTACGGGACTTCCGGTTGCAAATTGAAGCAGACAGCATGCAGTCTACTTTTCCAGTCTTCCTGTGTATTCCTAGGGGAAAACGCGCGTGAATTGTCTCTTCGCCGGAAAATAATGAATAACTTTGTTATTTCGGTTGTACAGATAGTATGTACCTTTATTAATATGGGGATAGTGTAATTGCTTTAGTTACAGCATTTTTTCTTTAACACTGAACGATGTTAAACTTCGCTATATTTCAGGCCCAAACCTCTGTTCCATGGCAGGTATGTAGAAACAAAACGACGATTCTAAGCAAAATAACGACCGAAAGAAATGTAAAGTGTGTCAAAGTTCGCAGCATTCTGTTGGTGCTATATATTGTTAATATGCACGCCCTATCACTATATGAATATGACCCGTCGTGCATCTTTACGAGTGATTAAAAAAACGTTCGAAACGTAAAGAATAAAGTATGTGGGCTACTAAAATGTGTTTTCTTATTCTTTCCTATTTCGGGCAGTTTTTATCGGGCACCTGTTCTCTGGCTTCATCCTATTTGCAAAGATTTGGAGCGTGCGGGGTGATGATTTGAAC
>JABSTQ010002030.1:0-44965 GCA_013358835.2 Ixodes persulcatus
TTTCGAGCTATGGGGGCGACGGTGAGAAATCGTGAGAACGTATCAATCACAAACAAAATGTATCGTTTTCTATCATTGTATTTGGCAATTTTTTGAATTTCCACTAGGTCAGCCTGATAGACGTCTCGAAGTCCCAAGGATAGCGTTTTGCGGTAGACGCGAGGGCGCTTGGTTTCCCTGAACAATGTGTATGCGTCCGATCCTTCTAGAAACTTTTCCGCCGTTCTTCGTCCCGTATGTCGTGCGAGCCTGTTGATTCCACCAAAAAAGACCGGATGACTTGCTTCGTAGTAGACGACTTTGCTCCCCATCTTTTGTGACGAAGACATGCTTTCTGGGCACACCGCACTGTTGGTCGATAGTGGCAAGCTTGAAACGCCGTCAGGTTCAGGTGACAATTGATGAGGGAGGAAACTGCGCCTCTCATCCAGGGAGGCTGCGTGTTGTACAGCTCGTAGTGCAACAGGTCTACAATGCTGGATCCGTCGAGCGGCTCTCCGTGAACCACTACTGTTCCCTCGGGGTGTAGGCAATTACCGACGAAATCGCGCTGAGGAGCGCCTCGACTTTCCCTCGGTGTCGTGGGTGAAAAGCGGAAAGAATTTCCTCGTCGTTAAAGTAATCCTTGTCTAGAATTTCTTCCATGCTCTCTCGACCAGGCGCTGTGAGGCACGAGGTGCGGCGGTAGAATGGGATCAGCAAGATCCGGTTCGGTCGGAGTCGGTGACCCAGTCCGCTGCTCCGGGGAAACAGTGCGAAGGCGATTCGGCGAAGTGACCGAAGAAGACGCACCTCGGCGAATGGTCGCCCGCGCTTTGAGGGTCCTTCTTTTAAACCGATCGTGATTCACGATGGTCACTGGCAGGTTCTCTTTAACCAGTAACCTCGTGACGCGATCGAAATGAGCCGGAACTGGCAATTTCTTTGAACGTGAAACCAGATAGGAAATCAAGTCCACAATGTTGGACCCCTGTAGAGGTTTTTCATCGATCGAAATTTCCAAGGTTTGCGGGTCCCAGGTGAGCACCGGCTTCAGTAGACCCAGAAGCGAGCGACCCTTTTGCCGGTAGGTTTTGCTCAAATAATTGACTATCACGGAAGGGTCATCCTCACGCTGTTCCTCGCTCGTCTGCATTGTTCGTTCTTTCGTGCTAATGGGTGTCGCTCTAACCTCGTCGATGTTTGCGCTACTCTCATTCGACGTGTACGGACGTAACATTTTGTGTAGCGTTTGAATTATTTTCTTTAGCTTGATGTCGTCCGGTTCGTCGTCTTCTTTCAAAATCTCGGGAATGTTCTCTGTGTAAGGTACGAGATGCTACTTTTTCATGCTTCTCAGACTCCGATAGCCTTTGCGATGGCTCTTCCCCCGATAGTTGATATGAGGCCTAAGATAGCTGGAAGGATCAGGGGTAGGAAACCTCCCTTCAATACCAGCGTCTTTCTTAGGTTCTTGTGCGTCTCTTTTCCATTTTCCAGTGTCCATATGACCGGTGCAAATCTCTTCACTTTCTTTTTTATAGTTTCGGAGAGAGGAAGGTTTCCGGCGCACAGGTTTAAACAAATTTCCCTAATAATTTTCAGATGCTCTTCCTTGGCGTGACGTAGAAGTGATTCCCTTTGCCTACACGATTTGGCTTCCGACAACAGGTGCAAGAATCTTGCGTGCTTGGTGATGCGGTTCATTAGGACGTGTCGTACACGACTTCCGGACCCTCGTCCGGCAAGATTTTTGCTCTCACACGAAAATTATCGGGACAAGTTTGCGATAGGTCGATCAGAAGGTAACTGAACGGCGTTCTACACGCGTCCGAATATATACGCGGTAGAACGTGCCCCCTGCTGCCCCCAAAGAGCTGTCGGGATAGCACTTGGAGCTGATCGGCAATCCGCACTGAACGGAATATAATTAAGGCCGAAGAATTTAGGCTTATTGTTCTAAAGTACGCGTCTTGGAGGAACATGTTCTGCGTGATGAAAATGACCGAAGCATTATAGTGATGAGCAGCTCCTATAAAATATTCACAAATGTCTTTGAGCTTCGTTCGATTTGCGAGAAAGTCGTCGAATATGATCAGCGAGTCTCTTTCGGGGTCTAAATTTTGCGGGATCTACTTGGTGAAAATGACGCCGCTCGTCTCCGAAAACCAGCTCTGGGGAAACACGTAGACGTAGTAGACGACGTGAAACTCTTTGTCGAACGCCTCTCTTCTAAATCTCAACAAGCTGCGAATATACGTGCTTTTGCCCGATTTAGAGGAACCAATCATCGTGATTGACGCCGGCGTTTGGAAACGAAATTTCTCCAGGTCCAAAGACATGACCATGCATGCTACGCTCGTAGACGAGTGAAAAGAAGATATCGCGGACGCCTTTCTAAGTAGTCGCGGGAAGCACATTCCTGCGCGGCGGGACACTCTTTCGCTTCGCGATAAATGCTAATTTTCACACGCGTCGCAACAGTGCGGTTTATAGCGGCGCCCGTGCACCGATTACCAATCGGATTAAGCAACGAAGGATATGAAATGAAGAAATAAGCGGAGGCTCGCCAAGGTCAGAGTTGACCGCTCTGCTTCAAGGTCGTCTACCAGGAAGTCTGGACAGGTTTGGTCGTGTCTCGAGAGCTCGGAACGTGATTTTTTTTTTTCACACGCAAATTAAATAGGTTGTTTTGACGCTGGCTCGCTAGCTCTTTTGTTTTCAGTCTTGTCTTTTTTCCTTTTCCTACGCACGTGTTGATTGCACAGCGACTCGTCATTACGCAATCCGCTTGGTATATATAATCCGAGCTATCGTCCCCTGGTTGTCTTCACTGCTTTCACGGCGCGCGGAAAGAAAAGGTAGTGCTGGAAAAAAAAAGCTTCGTACGGCCGCCGTATACTAATGTCATTATTTTCAGACTCACCCCGAGCCACGTCTTCCGCGGTCAACCCAAAATGGACGGGGTCCTGAGCAAGCTGTCTTCACTGCGAGCGTCGTCGTCATCTTTGTTTGTCAGCATGGGCTCCATTCCGTGCAACGTCAAGATACCCGTGCTGGAGGTGAGGCGAATGGACACGCGATTACGGGCCATCCGTTTGTGCGACTCTCCAGCTGGAGAGCGATGTGGTAAAAGTATTTTTACCGAAGCGGTTCGCCGAACTGAACGAGGAAGAACTCCAGAGCATGAGGGCGATGAAAGGACTCACGATGGAGAAAACCAGCGGTGACGAGCGCTCACCGGTCATTACATTCTCGTGCTCTGACTAAAAACCTGCGAGTCGCCTGGGACAATTCGAGAAAAAAAAAATGGTCACCTGCCACTTGTGTGATGCGCGAGAGCGGCAGCAGTACTCCAGCCCGGAGTCGTTACAAGTTCATCTGGCCCAGGTGCACAATATCCCGCCGCAAGATTGCCTTCCCTTCATCAACTCACTGTGCGCATTTCGAAACTTTACCGCGCGGTATGACATGCATTTGCACGAGCGCGACGACGAGTCCCACGATGTATCCACGCTTTTTTGGCTTCAGTCGGACGCAATGGCCAATGTTTTTAGGCATTATGAAATGCCATTGCGTTTTTCATCACACTAACAGTGGAAATGACTCGTCTCAATGGCGACGACGATTTCGATTTCAGCGTGCACTACTTTCATTGCTTAGTGCACACGGTCTGGGCCGAAGGTAGCATTCGAGATGCTCTGCAGACTGCATGCGCCGAGATCTCTGCTCGCCTTGAACAGTATCAAGAACGAGGATCCGGGCTCGTCGTTGTCGCCATTCAGACCTGCACCATCACCGTTGGACGTTTCATTCTGCCCACGGTCGGTTGTGCAAGCTTTGTGTTGCCCGGTGAACTCCCAAGCAGAAATTGGCTAGTGAATGTGACCGAGCAACTCACCGATTCGGAAAGAAACATGTGCTTTCTGTTTTCTGTGCTCGCCGGCCTCCATCCCGCACCCTATGATCGATCGAGAGCTTCGTACTATCGAGACCATTTGACCAAGTATTGGTTCCCCACCAGCTATCCAGTGACGTTTCCGCAAGACGTGCAGGCTTTCGAGAGAAAAAACTCCGTGTCCGTGAACGTGTACGGTTACGATCGAGAACAAAGGTTCGTCTACCCACTCAAAGTCAACGATAGCGAGCGGGAGAAGCACGTGGATTTGCTTCTAATAGACGATCACTTTGTTCTAATCACCAACTTTGCCGGACTTTGCGCGAACAAGGAGAGTCACCGTTTTCGCTGTAAAAGGTGTATGATGGGCTTTCGCTTTCGCACTGCGCTGGGGAGTCATTTATCGCTGTGTAAAGAAAAGAAGGCAGTCCGAACAGTGTGTCCTGCAAAGGGGGACGCGCTGTATTTCCGGAGCCCACACACGATGGAACCTTTTCCCTACTTTTGCGTCTAAGATTTCGAGGCCATTCTGGAAGCGGAAAACATGGGTCAGGCTTACCAGAAGCACGTCCCCAGTTCGTTTTGCATACTCGTAATCCGATCCACGGACTCGCGCATCGTCGAGCAGTTTTCGTACCGGGGCGAGGACTGCGTGGAAAAGTTCATTTCCATCCTTAATCAGCTGTCAAAGCTCATTGGCGAATGGATTCGAAGTGAGGAAGTGCCAATGGTGAGCGTGAACAAAAAGGCTCATGCGTTGGCCTCTCACTGCGCGATTTGTGGCGAATCGTTCGGAAATCGAAAGAGAAAAGTCAGGGATCACGATCACTTCAGCGGATCGTACAGGCAGTCGTTGTGTCAGGGATGCAATTTAAATCTGAGAGTAAACAAGAAAGTCATTCCGGTGCTCGCGCACAACCATTCGTACGACCTGGCCTTTATACTACCGAAACTCGACTTATTCGAGTCTGAGGATATTAAAGTGCTCGCCACTAGCTGCCAGCAATTTAAGAGACTCGACGTGGGTAACCTGCGGTTTCTCGACAGTCTGGCCTTTCTCCCCCCCGCCAGCTTGGACGCGCTGGTTCAGGACCTCCGTTCCAAGGGACTAGAAAACCTGTGCTGCCTAAAGCAGGCTTTTCCGCAGCACGTTGAGCTTCTGGCGAGGAAAGGTGTATTTCCCTACGACTACGTGACCAGTTTCGAGGCTTACCGGGAGCCAGAGCTACCGTCGCGCGAGTCGTTTTACAACAAGCTAAACGACAGCCAAATTTCAGAGGAGGACTACCGCCACGCCCAAACCGTCTTTGAAACATTTAATTTCAAAAGCCTAGGAGATTACAGTGACTGCTACCTGCAACTCGACTGCCTGCTTCTCGCCGACGTGTTCCAAAATTTCAGGAAATGGACTTTAGACACGTACGAGCTCGATCCGTTACACTACGTTTCCCTCCCCGCGCTCAGTCTCGCCTGCGCACTTAAACAGACTGGGGTAAAACTAGAGCTGCTCGACGACGTGGATGCGTATCTCTTCATCGAAGCGGGTCTTCGAGGAGGAATCGTTCAATGTGCCATTCGTAACACGAGGGCTAACGTGCCAGGAACCGCATGTTTCGATCCAGGCACGGAGGTTTCTCAAATTTTAGACCTTGACGTGAACGGCCTGTACGCTTCCACCATGCGACAATCCCTTCCATGCGCAGATTTTCGCTGGCTAGACCGCGAGGAAATTGACGCTCTCCATTTCCAGCAGGTTCCCGACGACGCGCCCGAGGGTTACATTTTAGAGGTGGACCTCGACTATCCTCGGGAACTACACGATTCACACGCGGACTTTCCCCTGGCTCCCGAGAAACGAGGAGTCCCGCTCGAATGGCTCTCTCCCTATCAAAAAGCGCTCGTCGAAAAATTTCACCTACCCCAGCGAGAGTCTGAGCGAAAGCTGCTTCTCACCTTCTACCCGAAACGCAATTACATTATCCACTACCGAAATCTCAAGCTGTATCTGGAGTTGGGCTTAAAACTAAAGGTCATTCACCGCGTTTTGAAGTTTTCGCAGAGTGCATTCCTTAAAGATTTCATCGACTTTAACCACAACCTCCGAAAACAGGCGACAAATGCTTTTCAAAAAAACCTATCTAAGCTCATTATGAACTCGATTTACGGTAAGACTATCGAAAACCCACGTCAGTACAATAACGTGGTAATTAGCGTGAGCGAGGAGGAAGTGCTCAAAAACCTGCAGAAGCCTAACCTCATACAGTTTGCGGCAATTAGCCCGACCGTGGGGATCTTTCAGTTTTCCCAGAGAACCCTACACTTGAACAAACCCGTGAACGCTGGCTTCTCTATCCTAGAGATGTCCAAACTGGTCATGTACGAATTTTTCTACAAGCAGGTGAGGCGCGTTTTCCCCGACGCTCGCGTAGCGTACAGCGACACGGATTCGTTCATCCTCCAAATCACCGACCCGGATGTAGACTCGAAGCTCGCGACCCTTGCCGAAACGCACCTGGATACTTCGGGCTACCCAGCCGATCACCCCTTGTTCTCTCCCGCAAACAAAATGAAACTAGGAGTGTTCAAAAACGAATTCCCAAAAGATCACATTCTTGGATTTGTTTGTTTAAAACCCAAACTCTATTCGATCGAACTACCCTCTAGAGAGCACTACGTGAGGGCGAAAGGAGTGAAAAGGTGCGAGTCCCGTAAGCTAACCTACGAGCTCTACGTTCAAACTCTCGAGCAGCAAACTCTGCACAAGATCACGCAGCGGACTATCGCGCGTAAGTTGGTCGAGAACAACACTGTTGCCGTGGAGAAGATAGGACTCAACCCGTTCGACAACAAGCGCTTCATCGACTCTGACTGCGTTTCAACTCTTCCTTTTGGACATTGGAGCCTCTCGTGAAGTGCCTTTTTCTTTTTTCACCAGAGTTATGTATTTGTGTACACACACAGAGGCTCGTGTAAAGAGCCATTTTCAGGTAGCGCTGGGTTTTTTCCCGAGTGTTTGTATAAAGAGCTGTCGCGCGCCATCTGTTTCTTCGTGTCTCGAGAATATCTTAGATACATGCATATTGAATAAAAAAGAGAAAAAGATCCATCCTCGCTTTGTGTCCTTTTTTTGTGTGGCTTTATTTCGCGATCAGGTTACAGAGCGGAGCAGCAGGAGAGCTTTAAAGCGGGAGAAGGAAATTGCTTGCGCACGAGTATGGAAATGTGTGTGTCGTTCCGTCGGTAGTCGCTCGACGAGAAAGCTTGGATGCACTCGCAGAGCGGTACACCGCAACACAGGCACGCACCCACGTATAGACAGTAAAGTCCGCACGTGTGCGACAGAGTCCCTTGAATTCTTTTCTTGGAGTAGAAGAAGCTCGCGGCGCCTCCGATGAAGTCGTAAAATTCCCGCTGAATCGGAATCATTCCGAAACTGTCGAAATAACTAATTGCCTTGTCCTTTGGGCATACGTAGAAAAGAACCCAGTGTTCACCGAACGAAGACCTCGGTGCCGTATTCAATACGTAAAGAAGGGGTGACGCTGTCTCTTGATCAATATAGTCGCACGCGAACGTGCCATGAAACCAGGGACGCGTGCAGGGATTTCCCGCGAACATTGGGTAAAATTCGTGTTCTTCCATTTCAACCGGCAAACTTGACGTTTCTCTTCTTGTCAATTTCCAGGACGCGAGGCGTTTTTGACATAAAGAGAATGGTGATGGCTTTAGTTAGATCTTGCTTGAAGGTCAAGGTGAGTCTCACGTTCGCCGTGGAGATTGGACAAATACTCTGCTCTTCTCTGTCCGGAGTCAAAATGTAGTAGAGCAGAAAGGAGTCTTTCGAGAATGCACCTTTAGAGTAGCGGACGTCTCTTCGATTGAGGCGGTGTTGGAAGCTCATATAGGCCTTCATGTACAGATCTTGAGCAAAATCAAACTGCTCCGTCTGCTGGCAGCCACCCACGTCCAGGGCCGCCGTTTTCAGGTTGAAGTGTTCGAGCTTGAAGGGGTCGTGCTCGCGACTTCCCTGAAATGCCTCGCTCTTCACGAAAGCGACGAGGAGCTTTGACGGCACTCGATGCGGATACAGATCGTCGAGCACAATGTGCGACACACCGGGCGAAACGGTTCTGGTCTTGATCTCCACCCCACGTAGTAGATAAGTCGCGGGAGAGGACTGCAGACGTCTTTCGATGCCCACAAGCACCGTCGGGGCCACTTGGACGCTCCGAATGTAGAACACAATGCGAGGAAGTTGGACGACGTGTTTCTGGGGAACCGTCGAAGCGGCCAAGAGCCGGAAATCTTCGGTATTTTGCCGCAGCACGATGCGAATATCCACCCCGTTCAAGAGAAGCTTGTCCTAGTGACATATGTCACTCATAAGAGGACAAAACATATCACAGAGCGTACTTCCTTTGGTTCTTTTAAAACGTGCCATAAGGCCCTTAGCATCGGCGGGAACGTCGAGCTTTTCGGACGTATTTACCGGGTCTTTTTCGTAGAGCATCGCAGAAAGAGAGTGGTCCCTACTCGTCTGGTTTGCGTGCAGGAGAATATCGAGATAGGAACGATAAGCATAATTCTCGTACTGGCTCACCAAAGTCTGATTCAGATACACGTGTAAGTATTGAAAAAGGGAGCTTCCAAATGCCTGAACCGGTATGACCTTATCGTGAGTGACAGTTCCGTCCAACGCGGTGGTGCTCGCGGGATCGCCATTGGCTCGCACGATTTTTGTCTGGATGTGCAAGAAGCTTGATTTCAGATCGTAGAAGTGAGGTCCTAGAGACGGAACGTGAAATTCTAAGACGGAAGTGGGTGTTGTCGTGGCGACCGGAAAGAATTCTATATATTCAGACTTTTCCAAAGCAAAAGACGTAGGTGGAAGAGAGAACAGATCAAGCTTTCCGCTGGTGCACAGACAGGAACGCTCGTGCAGGGTAAAAATATCGCCCGTCATTTTTTAGCTATCGAAAAAGTCATGCACGACCTTTCGTTTCTTTTGCCGTGCAGAAACTGAACAGCACTGGCTGGGCGCCTTTCTTTTATGCCCTCCGCCGGACTGCAGCTTTTGGAAGAACTCGTCTCTGGTGCTTCGATACGTGCGGCCAATTCCCTTCTTTACGGCGTCCTTCAGCGAGGAACCCTGCCTCATTCGCTCTGCGATATCTCTACCCCTGGACACTAGTTTTCGACCCAGGTAAGGGGCCACTCGCTTTGTAAACACTGGCGATAGCCTCTGATAAATGTCCGAGAGTAGTCCGCTCCCAACTTGGAACAGGGGCCCGGAGACGAAATGCGTGAGCGGTCTTTCTCCGGAACCCGAGAAATGTTCTAAACAACACGGTGGGGACTTTACGTGCATTTTCTAAAATGAAGAGTGGCTGCAACACGACCCGATCCGTACAGAAATGGGATGTAGCTTCCTCTCTCACCGACAAGCTCGAGACAAATGGTGCTGACTTATTTTACGATCACCTTCTTATATTGGGGTAGATTGAAAGAATACGATATCATTTCGTTTCGTTTTGACACTACGAATGGGACGGCTCTCAAGAGAGGGGCTTTCACGTCGCCGACGTGCTCCGCTTCTATGATATCACAATAGGTAAAAATGTAATTGCTGGGAAATAATATAACATCACGGTCTGCCACCGAGAAGGAAGTGTACACGCTTTTCTGACCAAAGCCAAGCATGTGGGATAAGTGAGCATTGATTAAGATATACCCACTCTGGTGCAACTGTAACTCTACGACTTTGATGTATGGATTATAACGAAGCAATATTTTCGAGGAATTGAGATTAAGATGAGACTGGTAGGCGCTCTTTATCGCGTTAATGAGATCTTCTGGCGATTCGTAGAAGCCCTCGAGGATCTCAATTCGATCCTGCGTCATCCCATGCTTAACCCTCGTCAGCTCTACCTCTACCTCCCGATCGAATGTATCTTCCTCCACGGGGCTGCCTTCGACGGGCTCACCTATTCCAAAAACGATCCCTGCAAATCCGAGTTTTTTCGACAATGTAGGGGACATGCGCAGTGCATTGTTGCTCTGGAAGCTTATAGAGTAACATTTTCTCCTTCGCTCGAAGCTCGTCTTGGGGCCAAAGAGCTCTCACAGGGCACTTTTCACCAGCGCAATAAAGTCTTGCTTTGGCTGTATTCGCAGCTTTTTGGTGCCTTCCACTTTCCCGGCATCCGTAGGCCTGACCAAGTACAGCACGTTTGATGGGCTCGTAACATTCTTGATGCTAAACGGGAAGTTCAGTTCTTCTAGGGCTACCTCGTACGGTTCGTTTAATATAATAGGTTGAGACAACTGTACTTTGAACTTGCTCAAACTATTGTCGTGAAAAATATCCGACGAGGCATTTGAGAATAGATTCACGTAAAACGGATCCCTCATTTCGCTTCTTCGCGACCGATCTGCACGTAGGTCGAGAGCAGACTCACCGGACCGCTCTGCAGGGTCCAGTCTTTAAGAAGGCGATCAACCGTCGGAGAGAGAGACACGCAGTCATTCTATAGGGTTAGTTATTTTATTTCCACGAGTCTAGAGTATCCACGGTTATCAGGCGATATCGAAGAACATCGGTGGCCAGGCAATGGATGTAGGTGGCTTCGATGTGGTGCTTACAGTGCATCGCGCGTTTGATAGTCTTCAGCGTATCCGAGATGAATTCCACCACGTCCGTCGTCTCCGATGCGGCCACTTTGGTCAGCACCTTGCGTTCTCGTGCGATTCCCACTCCTCGTCACGCACCTTGTAGTTCTCGTAGACCTGGGATATGATCCTGAAGACAACGGGGTCCACTTCATACGGAATGAACTTGCCAAAAACTACGAGGTCCACCAGCATATCGAACGCAGACACAAAGAAGTTGTTGTTTGCTTTTCGATGTGCAGCGCAGGCTTCGACATCGCTCCATCGAGTGTGATCATCTGCGCAGCCATCCAGACGTTCACGCACGAGCATCTTGTCAGATCGACCTCCGTCGGGCGAGTGAGGGTTCGAGCCCAAATGCAACAGCTAAGGGGGGCGCCACGAGTCCGCGAACACCGCTTGAATTACGCGCGCGAAATCACGTGATAGGGAGACGTGCAGCGTTAGCGCCCAGCGACGTCACACGACCATCGTCACGTGACCTGCGGCAATGACGCATCCCTGTGGTGTAACCGTATTACAAAAGCCAAGTGTCGAGAAACCACGTGATCTGATTGCACACACACTGACAACTAAGCCGAGGTAAGCGCCATCGGAAGCAATGCGCTTGTAGCTCAGGGAATAGGGTGTCGGGCTGCTGTGCACGAGGTACCGCGGTCGATTCCCAGCCGCGGCAGAGCGCTTTTTAGCGAATGAAATATGTTTACCGCGCAGCGATTCAAATAATCTCACGTGACCGTCATGTGATCGGAGCGCAGCGCTCTCTGTCGGATGTAGCACGAACTACGCATAAGATCACGTGAGCGCCCTTGTTGGACACAACTCCAACCCGAAGAAATCACGTGGTTGACATCACGTGATGGGAGCGGATGATGACATCTCTGATACGTGACTTTCCCACGCTTCCGGCACGCGCCCCGTACGTGATCGATAACAGCGGCTGTTAACACCTTGTAATTACATGGTAAGTGGCACGCTTCTGGCACGCGCCTGACACGTGACTTCACCCTATACCGAGCACGTGACTCGAGCTCCGATTGGTCCCACTCACTCACAATGGCTCCACTCACTAACGCACCCACAAACGCCATGACGTACCCACCTTGGAGACCGACCAATTCTAAACCCGTGTGCTACTACTCCGGCAATAGAGGACATATTGTTCGATTCTGCCGAAAACGCCGAAGTGACGAGAGGTATGAATCATCACGTTACCATCACGACAGAGAGCCTATTGGTCTGACACATACAACCGTCCCTTCTCTGATAATCCCCGACAAATGACATATACCAATCGTTCCTCTTCTCCCCGACGACGTTCACCAATGATATCTTCTAAGCAGACCTATCCCAAGTACACGACGGAAAACTAAAAACCGCAGTTTTTGGGGGGAGAGCTGCGCAATTTCAACCTCAATCAACTCCCCCTGTAGTCCCATTCAATTCAATCAAAGTTTGCGTTGAAGGGATGGATATTTTGGCATTAGTGGATACCGAAGCGGCAATTTCAGCCATTCGAGAATATATTTGTAGATCATTACATAAGGTCCGAACTCCTTTCTCGGGAACACCCTTACGCGGTGCCAGTGTGGAACTAATACAGCCATCAGCTTATTGTACAGCTCGAGTTTTCATCCAGGACACTCTCTATCTCATCCAGTTTATTGTACTGCTTAGTTGCTCGCATAAGATGATTCTCGGTTGCGACTTTCCAAAAATTCGGCTGTAATCGACTGGGAAAACTCAGAAATATTTCTAAGTCAACTCAAACTTCCGGAACCAGACAACCACAAATCTATCAGTTTCGAAGTTCAGAATGATTCTATTATCCACCCGCACACAAGCCAAATGGTGGCATTATTATCAACACGGCCGATTACTGCTGATGGTATTGTAAATCCTTCCAACTCATTTCTTTCGAAAGGCTTAGTCCTTGCTCCGTCTATTATACGTTTTCTGAATGGTACAGCACTGATTGAGTAGATAATACATCCGAAGAGTCACTCTTTATACCCCAGGGTACCAAAGTAGTCACCGCTGCTCCACAGAGTGACCTATTACTCTCGGCTCTTACTGTCACTCAAACAAGTTTCCTTCTCTAATAGGCAAGAGTAACAGCACCCTATTAGACACCATAAGCTCCGACCTTGATGACACAAAGAAAAAGAAGCTGCTATCTTTACTTCGGACATTCCAAGAAAGTTTCGATTGGGTATCAACTAAGCTCAGCCGCACAAATGTCACACAACATCGCATTCAACTTGAAAGGCCTACCGTTGTTAGACGTCATCCCTACCGCGTCTCTCCATCTGAACGATCTATAATTCAAACACATGTGAATGACATGTTAGACAAGGGAATTATTCGGCCTTCTTCTAGTTCATAAGCATCACCCGTGATTCTCGTTAAAACGAAGGACGGATGAATTCGCTTCTGCGTTGATTACTGCGGCCTTAATAGCATTACCCGTAAGGATGTATATCCAGTGCCTAGAACAGATGATGGTCTCGATTCTCTTCAAGGTGCTGAATACTTCTCTTCCTTAGATTTGCGATCAGGGTACTGGCAAGTCCCCATGCACGAAAATGACAAGGAAAAGACCGCATTTATTACTCCCGATGGTTAATTTGAATTTTATGTAATGCCTTTCGGCTTGTGCAACGCGCCTGCCACCTTTGAGCGTATGATCGACACAATTCTTCGAGGCCTTAAATGGAGAACGTGTTTATGCTACTTAGACGATGTAATAATATTTTCTGATACTTTTGATCATCATCTACAGCGCCTCGCACAAGTACTTTCTTGCCTCGCCAACGCTGGCCTACAGTTAAACACAAAAAAGAGCACATTCGCCGCAAAAACTATAAAAATATTAGGCCACCTTGTTTCCAAGGACGGCATACTTCCCGACCCGGATAAGATCACAGCCGTGTCAGATTTCCCACGGCCAACAAAACAGAAAAAACTGCGCAAATTCATGGAACTCTCCTCGTACTTCTGAAGATTTATCGGCGGTTTTGCTAGCATTGCTAGTCCACTTAATAATCTCCTGAAAAGCAACACCACATTTTCTTGGACACCCGCTAGTGAAGACGCTTTTTTAAAACCCTCAAGAAAGCTCTAACGTCGGACCCGGTTCTTCAACATTTCAACAACGACGCCGAAACCATACTGCATACCGACGCCAGTGACATCGGCATCGGAGCAGTTCTCCTACAACGAGGGCCAGGTGCCATCGAACACGTTATCGCCTATGCAAGTCGCTCTCTAAGCAAAGCTGAATCCAACTACACCATCATGGAAAAAGAATGCCTCGCTGTCGTGTGGGCGATTGGCAAATTTCGGCCTTATCTCGACGGCCGACATTTTAACGTCGTCACAGATCATAATGCGTTATGCTGGCTTGCCACGGTTAAGAACGTATCCGATCGGCTTGGTCGGTGGACCCTACGTCTTCAGGAATATCACTTTTCCGTAACCTACAAGTCTGGCCGCACAAACAGCGATGCAGACGCTCTATCTCGCTGCCCCGTTATTAAAACTCCTCTTGGTCTTCTTAACATCGAGCCAAACGCACCCGCAGATTTTAACTTTGATGTGACCACAATAAAGCACGAACAGCGCAGAGATCCGGAAATTCGATAACTTATTGATGAAATAAACGGAATGTCAAAGCACACCAACAGCCGTTCCAGACGCCAGCAACGTCACCTCCGGCTTCACAACAACATATTGTACCGTCAGAATTACAGTCCCGATGGTGATCGCTGGGTGCTCGTAATACCACGCTCATTACGTCCAGCGATACTACACTCGCTGCATGATGATCCGACCGCAGGACACTTCGGATTATTCAAAACATATTCCCGTATTCGGCAACGTTTCTTTTGGCCTAGTATTTACTCTTCTATTGCCAAGTACATAAAATTGTGCATTATATGTCAACAGCACAAACATCGCACCACACGGCCTTCTGGAAACTTACAACCCGTACCTTGCCCTTCACGACCCTTCAACACAGTAGGTATCGACTTATTTGGACCATTGCCTATTACCGCTCATGAAAACCGTTGGGTGGTCACCGCTGTAGACCACCTCACTCGTTTAGCAGAAACGGCTGCTATCCCCACCGGCAACGCAACGGAAGTAGCCAATTTTTTCATTCAAAACCTGCTCGTTCGCCATGGGTCACCTCGTGTTCTGCTTAGCGACAAGGGCCGAGCCTTTCTTTCTCATGTGCTTGAAGATGTGCTCTCTGCATACAATGTTGCCCACAAAACCACTTCATCTTACCATCCACAGACAAACGGACTTACAGAACGTTTTCACCGTACCCTTGCAGCAATAATTTCTATGTATGTTTCTCCTGAACACACGAACTGGGATGTTATATTACCATTTGTTACATACGCGTAAAATACCTCTACGCAGAGTACGACTGCCTACTCCCCTTTTCACCTTACATATGGAAGAGAGCCTACGTCTACTCTCGATACTATATTCCCTCCTCCACCCATAGCACATCACAGCAATGCCTTGAATGACCAGTTACGACGTACAGAAGACACACGTCAACTTGCTCAACTTCGAACCAGCGAACATCCACGGCACAGTTTTGTGTCTGCAATCTTACGATTGCAGACACAAAACTACCGTCTTTCATCCAGGAGACCTCGTCATGGTCTCGTTGCCTACACGCTAACCAGGCCGTGGCGAAAAATTTCTCCCGCACTACATTGGCCCCTACAGAGTGCTCGCCCAGACATCCCCGGTAAACTACCTCGTCGAGCCAAGACAGCTTCACTCGGATCGCAGACGTCGCGCCCACGAAGTTGTTCATGTTGGACGGCTCAAACCATTCACTCCCCGCTGACGCACCCTACCTCTAAAACCAAATGGCCAGGAGGCCATACCTCAACCGTCGGGGGGAGCGTGTGAGGAAGCTCAAGGACAACACCCACTTTATCTTCATTATGATCATGATCATTGTCGTTCTCAATTATTCTGTATTCACTTTCTCTTTCTCTGATCGCCTAGAGCACGGGCGTCCGTGCTTGGAATTTCCCGAGAACGGTCGCTCAATAAATCTCTCCCCGGAATCGCTCATCTTGTCCTCACAATATTAATATTATTATAACGATAGGGCCAGGGAAAACACATGGGAGTAATCAGTGAACATGAGATGTTCACTGCAGTTTTGTTTTCAATATATGTTTATTGTCTTCAGTAACATTCCGTCTAAAAATGGCTGCCGAGAATAGCGGAGTCCACGATTAAAATTGGATGCCAAAATTGAAATAGCCAGTGAACAAGGTTCGGAACCAATATGGCCCAATGATTAAACTTGGATGCCAATATTTCTTTTAGACCGCACAAACAACGGTGGTCCAACGATGGTTTAGATATTGGTTGAATAGTTGCCCAACGTTGGTTTAAATGTTGGTTAAAAGTCGGTCCACTAAAGGCATGAATGATAATCCAATGTTGGCTTAAATATTGGTTGAATCGTGGTCGAACATGGGATTAGTGAATTGTGCACCGATGGATCGGGTGACACGTTTTGGCAATTCAACATTAGGCCAAATCGAAGCGAATATTTGCCGGTGATGGGCCGATTTTTGTTCAACAGGGGTGTGCTGCTTGGGATAATAATAACATTCTTTATTTAAATTGACCCGAAACGAGCACTCTAGTCCTTGTTTAACTGTTATAAACAACATAAGTAATGAACAAAAAAACTACATGATCACACTCAAGTCAAGCTAATGCACAAATAGTACATAACAAAAGAAACGAAAGTTAGTTAAGAACATATTACTTAAGTGGAGGCGGAACTCGGATGTCGGCGCACAAGTGTCCAGATTCGGAGTGGCGACACAGTTACAAAGCAACTTGACCCGAGAAAGGGGTTAAATGTTGCACAATGAAAGAATATACAAACTAATATTAAATGTCTGGTAGAGCGTTAATTGACAAAGGAATTAACTTTACGGAGGAGATGAAAACAGTCAATTGCTCAAATTTCTACCCTTTGTAAAAACAAAAGAAAACCAAGTCACGAACCTCCCTTTTCGGGGACAATGGTGAATTTGAATATTTTTTATCTGATATGCGTAGTGTCGATAAATACGCTCTCTAATCACCTATTATATACTTTAGAGATTATTTCTTTAGAGCGATAGCTTTACACGAGAAACCAACCTCATGTTGGTTGCCTGTTTAAAACCAGTCTACAACCATTAAACGATCTTCAAAATACGGCAACCGGTGCCAGCTTTCGAACCCCGGTCACCAGCGTTGAAGTCGAGTGCGGTGCTGACTGAGCTTCGAACCTAGCACGAAGGAACGGGAAGAGCAGACGAAGGTGTTGAAAGGAGCTGCAACAGGATGGTGTAGAAAAAGTACGAGGAGCGAGGGTGAGCGGAAAGTCAAGAGAGCGCGCTTCCCCTTTCTTGGTGACCCAAAATTTTCAGCGAAAATTCTTTGTATCCGAGTGCTGCTGAAGGGAAGCGCGCGAAGCGTCAGAAAGAAACAGTGATATGGCACAATCTGTTTACATGAAAAGCCCTGTCCTATAAGCAGTTTTTTGTTGGTAGCGCCATTTTGCATTGAGTAGCACCATCTAGCAGGCCTCAGGTTCCGCGGCTATGCTGAATGGTTAGAAACGTTGGCCGGAGAGCTCTTCGGGGCGCCGCTCCCGCGTTGGGTGTGCTGGTGGGGTGCTCCATAGTGCTAGGTATCCGACCTTTGGCGCGTGTTACGTTCTTGCGTGCCGCGGATGGGCGCTGAACGCAACACATAAAAATATGAGGCGAGTACAAAAATACTGTATCAGTTAAGAGCGATTGAATTTCCCTCCAGGTGTTTAGTCGCGTTAGATGCTGTACACACATAATATTTTTGGCGCTTCGTGTCGTCGACACCGTTTCAATTGCCCCTCGAGGTCCAACTTTTAGGCCCATGCACTTGGTCCCCTGGGACCAACTGTTACACCGTTTCAATTGAACCCCGAGGACCAACTGCTAGGCCCTTGCACTTGAACCCCTGGGTCTAAACGTTGCGCCCTTGGATTTAGACCCCTGGGACTAAAGGTTTATTTTTTTTACTTTTGGTCCCGAGCCACATGTATCCGAAATGACATTGTGTAGTTCAGGTTAAACGTAGCTTTATTTCCTCGTAGATACACATCGCATTCAAGGATGACTGATGTCGATGTTTCTGAGCGGTAGAATCCACGATAAGGCTAGAATGCACTTGCGTCGACGATGGCTTCGACACTGGGATGTCTGCCCAAACCGGTCGTGGTTCAAGCACCGTTTATTAGGGCACCGGCAGCTTCTTGCCTGTTTGCGCAGAATTTGGATTATTAGTAACAGGGGCAGCGTGAAATACCCGATCGCTCGACAAAAGTATGAGATTAACTCACGCATAATAAAATAACGAATAGGCTGCATAAGTGCTATAATAGTTCACATCTAACATGCGATCTGCTGACAGCAGACCAGCGCAATATTAGTTTTTTAGTAGACCGTTCGCTGCGAATTACAGGCCCAGCGTGTGCGTGCTTGAACTCTGCTTCAAAGTGACGGCACGAGCTCCCGCCTTCAACGCGAAAGTCCAGTGTACAATCGAAGAAATGGGGAATTGTTGTAGACCGTTTCCGCAGCGCGCTAAGCACCCGGATAGCGCTCCGTAATCAGCCAGAAGATATTGAACAATTTCAGACAAGGCTTGCGGCGCGCATGCGCAGCTGCGGCGTTTTCTTCACTGACACCGTAGCGGAGGAGGAAAACGGTCTACTACAATTCCCTAGTGTCTCGATTAAGGCCTGTTCTCACACGCAGCGAAGCGCTGTTGTAGCGCTGCTCACGTGTCGTGAGCTACTTTTCGTCTGCCATGAGCATAAGTTTTGACGATGCGATACAAAGCTGGTGACCGCTCCCGTCAGCACGCGGTTAGCGCAAGGTCAGCGCTATTGGCGACGTGAGCGATCGAAAGTGTCGCTGTGGTCGGCCCACCCCAATTGGCCGAATGCTGACTATGACGTCAGCAAAGGATGTCTCATCGACGGAAATAAGAGGAATGCAAGAACTTCAATTTCGACGGTGTTGGCAGTGTTACTTTGAGAGCGCTATGTTTTCAGGCTTCCACCTGCTCATTACAAACACCATTGAACTTGTTGTTCACAAGGTAATGACGTCACGAAAGGTAACGAAACGAGGGCGCCACCGAAACATCTTGCCGCTAATACTTGTAGCGCTCCGCTGCATCTGTGGACAGGCCTTTATGGTCAAGCGACCCTGCCAGGGTCTGCAAAATGCAAAAAAAAGCCATCGGTAGAACTGGCGTTTCGTTTGATAGATAGAATATCGTGTCTCTTTGCTGCATAACAAAATCAGCAACCATGGTGCCAAAAAGAATAGAGCATGGCGCGCGCTTTGCAAGCTAGAAAACGCACTCAAAAGAAAACACTTTATGAAGCCGCACTTAATGAATGCACCATAAATAGAATTACTTCGACATACCTTAATCGAGTTCCCTTGACTTGTGACTTCAGAACAGATCAAGTGCAGTGCTGCAGCACCGCGAATCCCAACCGGATCCCGCAGTGACCGGAGACGACACAGGGAAAAAAATCGGCGCCCAGCCTCCGACGATGGCTGCATTTCAACTTTCAACTGATTAAAAACAGGTTCTTTTCAAACAAAGACTAATTCCCATTTTCCCGACGGACCCTATCTGCCACATCTCGCAACCCCCCGCGTGAGCGAGCAGAGCAAGAGAGAATGCGGGGTAGGGGGTTGGTGTGAGGGGGAAGGTCGCGCACGAGAAAATCTATTTTCTCCCTCCCACCACACACAACACACGGGTGACGGACACAGCAATAATGCCCCAAGGAGGGGAGAAGGTCGCCATTTTCAGCACGCCGGTAGAGTGACGTACAAGCAAACACGTTTTTTTTTTCTCCCTCTATCACCCTTAAGTATTTTCAGTTTTGTCGGCTGGATTTTTTATTTCGCATTTGTTTTGTGGTAACAGGGTGTTGCCATGGGTGACGTTCCGGGTGCGGCTCGTTCTTCGTTGTTCTTCTGGAATTTTATCTGAAACAGCGACGACGATGGTATGGAGGCGTCTAGATACTGCCCCTGAATGTGCTTTTTGAGTGGAACGTGCCTTGCATCAAGTGGGTCCTTGCGGATTTTGAGTTCGACATTGGACAACCCAGAAAGGTTGGTCATGGGGAGACGCAGAGACGAGGCTCGACTTATTCTCAGTAAGTTTTAGCGATTGAAGTGACCATTTCTTTTGACTGCGAGACTCCGGTGTTGAAAGCGCGGCTTCTACAAACGGTTAAGTTTCATTTAAGAAAAAAAAGTGTTAGTATTTGGAGGTGTTGCGTTTGGATAAATGCTCATTTTCTGCGCGAAGGCACAATACGAGAATAGGACTTGGGAAATGTCAACAGATCATTTTTGACGAGATAGTTGAGTGAAGTCGAGTCAACACGTTCGTTAACTCGCATTCACACAACGCGCGAAGCTCTGCCATGTAATGTCTGAACATTCGTGGCACAATAAACAAATTCGCCAGTTTCGTCCGAGTTTTGTCAAGACATTCAGCCGTGCTGGGCCGAGTCTCGCCGATCCCCGAGACAAGCGAAATATCATCCGTCCTCATGGCGAACATTCCGTTTGCCTTCTGGAATAAATCATACAGATGCACCCTGTCTGAGGGGGATTAACGGATGCTTTTGCTCGCGCACGCCTATCGGTTAGTCCCAGTCGAGCGCAGTTAGTCCCCGGCTTTTGCGCACGGTACCTAGCTTGAACCAGATGGTCCTTTCGTGGAGCGTTTGGGAGTTCAGAGGACCAAATGCTGCCGTTAGTCCCTTGAGGCCAACTTTTTTCTTAGAGTATTGGCAACTTCCACAGCAGTCCCTGAAGGAAGGGCTTTCGTTTCGGCGTATCGCGTGAGATAATCTGTGGCGACGATTATCCATCTGTTTTTCGATATGCTGGAACGGTGCGGTCGGAGGAGCAATCGTCTGCAGTAGACTTGCCGGCTTCGTCGGCGGTTTCTTGCGTCGCTGGCACTCGGGGCACGATCGTGTGTAGAGGCGAACGGTCTTTGGGAGCTTGGGCCAGTAATACCTTTCATAAAATTGGAGCAGCGTAAGGCTGTAACCAAGGTGTCCGGACGTCGGATCGTCGTGGCAGGCTTGGAATATCTCCTTTCTAAGGTCAGTAGAGATTGTCAGCAGTCATGGCGAGCTGTTGTCTCCACAGTTCTCCTTGTAACGTGCACCTTGTCGGAAGACAATGGTCGGCAGGGCTCTCGAGAACACACGGGTGATAGTACCCCCTCGTCCTTCGAGGTGCTCGATTAGCGCGCGCAACTCAGAATCGTCCCTTTGATGTCGTGCCGTGTCGTCGGTGTCTACTGCGCTTAGAAGCACTCGTTGTCATCGTCGTCGCTGCTACCGGGAGATGTCTCGACAGGGGCTCTGGACAGGCAGTTGGCGTCGCTGTGCTTGCGGCCTGAACTGTATACCACAGTCATGTTAAACTCCTGCAGTCGGAGGCTCCATCGAGCGAGGCGTCCCGAAGGGTCGTTTAGGTTTGCCAGCGAGCAAAGCGGGTGGTGGTCCGTGACAACAAGGGATGGGCTCCCGTACAAGTACGGGAGCCCGTTGGTGGAGGTACCGGGTAACGCTCTTTATGCCCATGAAGCGTACACCTACGAAGACAACCCTGCCAAGGAAGTGGTCAGCCCCGGAAGGTTACCCTTAGCAAAAGACACCGACGCCCGATCATGTCGCCGCCACCAAGGCCTACCCCCGGAATTCGGACCCCTGCCGCAGAAACCAAAGAAGAAGGCCGCGACGATGCCACTCCACCCGTACGCCCACGTCCTCCCGTGGTGAGCCTTAAGAAGACACCGATGACTGGCCACAGCAGTACGACCGAGCGGCCAGCACAACCAATGGACAGACGAACAGCGCCTGCAGTCTTTACTTCGCTCTCGAAGGAGCGGGCAGGCACTGGTTCGAGAATTGTTAGGCTTCCTTGGTCTCGTGGACCGCCTGAGAGGATGCGCCGAGACGGACATTTACCAACCAATATCGACGGGAGAGGGCCGAGGACCTTCTTTGAACGAGGACCCAGGGCGCAAACGAGACTATCACCAGTTTCGCCGAGGATGCTTTGAGCCTTGTCGCTCGTGCCGACCCTCAAGCCGCCGACGAAAAGAAGCTGCGGATCCTGATGCGAGGTGTAAAGGATGACATGTTCGGTAGTCTTGTCCTCTAATCCATTCCCATCCACCGTCGAGCCTACCCCCCGCCCCCCCCCCCCCAAATCCACCGTCGAAGATTTCGTCTAGGAAGCCGCGAACATTGAGAGTGCTCTTTTCGCCAGAGCCAGCTACTACCAGAGGATACCCGGTGTCAGTGCGGTTTTGCAGTCCCCTTGCGACCTCGCCCACGAAAGTCCGGGCATTCGTGAGCTTATTCCCGACGTCGTCCTTGAAGAGCATAAGAAGCTTCTGCCGACTTCTGAACGCCCGGCCTCAATCTCCATTGCCGAGGTTGTCCGAGACGAGGTTCAATGATCGTTCCAACCGGATGCCCCTATCACTGTGGCCGCAGCCGAAGAACGGACGCTGACTTACGCCGCCATGGCCCAACGACCGCTGGAAGCTAACCGCCAGGTCACGGCACCACTCCGACGAGTCCTTCCGATGCCGCAGTGTCCTCCATGCCAGAAAGGAGAAGTTCAGTTCGTCCGCTCGGAGCGACCCTTGCCGAGGAAGACCGACATGTCGAGGACGGCCGATTGATGCGCGTTGTATTACCACTGCGGGGAAGCCGACCACATCTAACTCCGTTGCCCCTATCGGCCAATCGGGCTGCGCGGCTTGCACCCAAATGACTCACGCCCACGCTGTGGTGAGCGACTCCAGGAGGTGGAAGAGTACCTTCGGCGAGATCAGTCTCCCCCGCCTACACAAAGTCGCGGGTACCGGTAGCCGTCACCACGACGCCCAGCTTCGCATATCCACCGACCCCAACGTGAGAACCTGTCGCCCCTGTCCCTCCGGGAAAACTAAGCGCGGCAACTCCCGGACGCTCCGTTGCCGTGGACCGACGACGTAGAGAACCTCCACGAACGCCGGAGCGCTCCCACTCTTGTTTTGCCACGCCTCGCAACCACACTTCGGAAACAGTGCGCAACAACTTATACGTTCTTATCGACGGCCACGATGCATCGGCACTCGTTGAAAGCGGAGCAGACTACGCAGTCTTAAACGGGAGGCTCTCTCGCCGCCTTCGAAAAGTCACCACGCCGTGGGATGGACCGCACATACAAACCGCTGGAGGATACCTCATCACGCCTGTCGGGAGGTGATTGCTCGCGTCGAAATTTACGTCAAGAGGTTTCCTGTGAAATTCGTCGTCTTACAGGAGTTTTCCAGAGACGTCATTCTCGAAATGGACTTTCTGTGTAAATACGGCGCCGTCATAGATCTTGAAGAAAACAGATTGACGTTGCGGACACCTCTTCCACTTTCATAAAACCCCAAACTCCGGCAGCCGCCGTCCCAATCGCTGAAGACCACGTGAATCTGCCGCCGCGATCAAGTGTTGTCGGACCCGTCGTGACCGATGCAGCTAGCCGCGGCGAAGTTGTTTAAGTACGTAACCTTGAATTGTTTCTGGGAAGAGGGATAGGCGTCGTAAGAGGAGTAGCTGAACTTCAGGATAATCGTACTGCAGTCCTTGTGACGACCTTTCGAGAAGAAACGCGACACCTTTCTAAAGGTGCAGCTGTGGGTCATGTCGAGGAACGCCGAAACTCCGCCTTAGTCGCGGCGATTGCTGACGGATCATCGCCGCCTCAGCAAGAGTTTAAGTCACCTGCGCAGCTCGACATTGACCTCAAACTTCCGGGCCCAAAATGACAGCAGCTGAGTGCCCCCCTCGCCGAATACAGCGATTGCTTTGCGACGTGGTCGAAGGTGCGCCAAACCACCGTTGCGAAGCATCGCATTGTTACCGAGGGCGACGCGCTCCCTGTGCATTGATCGCCATACCGAGTCTTCGTAAAAGAAATGGAGATCATCCAGGGGAAAGTGCAAGAAATGCTGAACGGCGACATAATCCAGCCTTCCAGCAGCCCATGGGCCTCTCCGGTCGTCACAGGGTGTTTCTTTTTTATTTTTTTTAACATAAGAGATTTGTTAAAAAAAAAAAAAAAAATGAAAGTTACAATAATGCGGTTTGCGCAGGTGAGTTATACGGCCAGGGGGAAAGAGTATAGGGGGCTAATCGTAACGATCACTCGGCTAATTAATTAAAAGTTGTTAATTAATTTGTTAATAATGAAAATAGACATATAGTTCCAAATGAAAACTTGCTCAGCGTCATCGAACAACACTAAATCTACTCTGTCTAGAAGGATATAACGCAGGGGCAGCATTTTACCGCGTTCTAAAAAAGCGCTCCATTCGTACGCCTTTCTAGGTTTCGCTTTCTTATCAGAGCCTACCTTTGCGTCCGCGGTCCTGCCTCCTGGTGGTCGCGGCGCGAAGCCATTCCCTCGCCTCCCTCATAGTCAACGAGGTAGAGGGGCTTAGAGCGATAAACCGGGGTTCCGGTCTGCACTCGAAAGTGACCCCCATACGGCCGCTGCAATTGTACGCAAATTTGACCTCTCGTCCCGTCACCAAGCCAAATTTGTGACGTCACAGGAAAGATGGCAGCGCCCTTGCAGCGGCTGGGCCAGAGCATCGGCCGGAGCTTGTCGGAGGCTTTGTTCGTTGTCGTTCGTCTGGGCGAGTTGATTTCAGTCGCGGAAGCCGTCATATGAGGCCGGTCAAAAACGACTTCAGAGTTCAGCGTGGCGTCTGATGTAGGTATAACGTGAAAATATGGATGAACGGTGTGCAGTTCGCTGGTGACCGACGGGAATATTGCCACAAAATTTACAATCGGCCCTACGTTGCTCGGACCTCGGATTGATTCGGATACCGCTAGGATAAATTGGACCTCTCGTTCCCCCTTTGAATCTTCGAGGTCTGCAGTGAAGCGTGTGCAATATATTTGGATACACAGTTTAGTGACGGAAATTGCGTGAGTTGTGCTTGGCGGTGTGCAATCGTGGTGCCGGTATGTTCAAATGACTGAAGGCTCACTTTGGTTGTGCGGTGAACCGGAGAGCTGCCTTGAAGCTTGCAGTTCCCGTGACGTGAAAAATGATACTGTGCTGCTTTGCGAATTGTTCCGGCGTAGACATGCACTTTCACAGAGCACAGGTGCGCGGCGCACCGAAGAGCTGCCTTCAAGCTGGGAGTTCCTGTGCCGTGCTTTAGGGGATGCTGTGCTGCTTCCTAAATTGTTCTGGCGTAGACGTGCACTTTCGCGGAGCACAGGTGTTGCAGTTGGTATTGATTCCGCTGGTCTGTCGCACATTTCGTCGATACAAAACTTTTATCAACACTAGTTACGCGAATTGCAAGCTGTATGGACATATCATCGCGCGTGTAACTTACCCAGTCTATCCGTTCACGCCGCTTTGAGACAACAGTCAGCAGTGGCTCATTACCAGGAAAGTGATCCCACATCCATTTCAGTTCAGCTTGCCCACAGCAGTCGTCAAACCTCGAAGGAGACGATTTATTCGGACATAATGCCACTAAAGCAGTACGTGCATCTTCTTTAGTTGTCAGGATAGATTCTATTCTGTCTGTTTTGTAATATTGTCACGGATGCTTGCTTCAGTCCAATTTTCTATCAATGTTTCCTATTCTGGAAAGTTCCTTTCCATGCTCAGCTGTCATCGTATGTTCTGGTGGAGGTGCTGCGCACTTTACCCATCGCCCTTCACTCTGTGTGGCCCCTGGCGGCTCCTCAGTCAAGTTGCCCGATAACAAGACACGGGTGACGGATTATCCCGCGTCGTAAACCCCCGGCAAGCCGGGAATCAAGTCCTATCCCGAGCCCAGCAGAAAAACCGCAAAACGAGCGAGTACTACAAGGATGAACCTCGGAAATACACCTCGAAGAACCTGAAATCCGAGCCAGTCGCTGCTTTACCAGCAAGAATACCGGAATTCGGTTTTTAGCCAGAACAACCGAAGCTGACTAAGCCAACAACGACAAACCTTTAGCAGCAAATCGCATCCGCTCCCACCATCGTTTGCATGCCCGTCGCGCCTCGCACTCCGAAGCCTCTTCACGCAAGGTGTATGAAGACGTCGAGAACTGGATTGAAATTTATGACCGTGTCGCCCGCCAGAGTGGGTAGACGGACAACCAGCTCCTGCAAAACCTATACTTCTCATAGAAGAAACTGCCAGGCACTGGTTTGAGAACCACGAATCCTTCGTAACGTCGTGAAAAGTTTGCAAGTTCGAGCTGAAGTGCACGTTCATTAGCCAACATTGACGAGATAGAGCCGAATTCCTGATTCTGTCCAGGACACGGCCCCAACGAGAACATCACCGCCTTTGTGGAGAATGTTTTGCGCTTGATCGAGCACCCACGCCAACCCTGATGCTGCAGAAGACAAGAAGCTAAAAATCCCATGTCCCCAATGTGAGGAACAACACCTTCGGCAGCCTTGTCCGCAAGCCCACGACAACAGTCGAAGGGTTCATATTACCGAGGCTTCCAACATTGAATGTACACTGCAGGCCTGAGCCTGTCAATATCAACAACTCCCCAGCGTCTCGATACTCGAGTCGTCCAGCTGCAACTTCGACGCCAGCCTCCCAGACATCCGCGATATCATCCACAACGTTGTCCGGGAGGAGATCAGGAAGCTACTTCCTGCCATGAGTTGCCCGGCTTTTATTTTGATTGCCGAGATTGTTTCGGAACAAGTTCGTCAGGCAATTCAACTTCTTGGAGCGAAGCGGAATCTGACGAACCGAGGGCGACGTACGCCACAAATTCACTACGACCGCCACACGCTACTCGTTACTATTCATTGCCAACTTAACGAGACATCCAAACGCCGAAGCATTGATATATGCCAGGGCTTGCAGCATTGATGCAGAAAACTGCCAGGAAAACTTTCGAATTAGAAGCCAGCCCTGCAGCTTCAGTGCATAATATGTCAGTGGCCACACATGACGTATGATAACAAACAAGGCGGCATCAATCGGTCAAAGTTGCCACTCAACCAAACTGAACACCAACGTGCCAGGGGCGTCGTCCGAGAACAAAGACCACAGGTACTATGACTGAACACCTGACACAAGACTGTCGCAGAAAGAACTCGTTATGGAACCATTTGCAAAGAACCAATAATTATGTAATCAAGTGGAAATAAACATATTTGATACACTAACCAAACAAACATATTTCCGCTCGCCTTTACGTCTTCAGAGTCTATACACAAAGAATTGTATTCACCGCGCGTGCTGGACCTTTTGAGGACACTCGCATCTCTGTCCCCTCAATATTAATTAATGGGACATACCAGACTGGCAGACTGGTTGCATTGGTCTGCACTCGCTCCACTTCTCCTGAACATGTGGCACATCCAAAAACCAACTCCAGTTATGTGAAAATGTTATTTATTAATTTATTCCCTCCAGGGGCCTTTCTAGGCTTTGCAGAGAGGATACTTAAAACTACACACATGATAAAAACATTAAAGCACATTGCTGTAACTTGTTAATTGCAAGAAGAAACACACCTCTGAGAATCTAGTTTAATAGTATGTGTTGATGTGTTTCTTTATAGCAGGACACTACCTATACGTATGACACAATAGACCCTTTGCAAAACCCCATCAAGCAACACGACTGTCGCCATTTTTTTTTTGGCGTAGAGCACACGAATGGGCCCCAGTTCACGTCGAATGCTAATGCAGTATTCGAGTCCAATAGGCGCTCAGCCGAGTTCACAGTGATGGCGGACACACCATTCATGTTGAACAAATGTCCAAAGTATGAAGGCCTTGGGCAATTACAGTGGTAGCTACTGTAATTCGTTCCATCACAATTTGAGAAACGGCAAAGGCTACAGTCTCGGTGAGTCAGTATGCACGTTGGAGATAGGCACATGACAACATATCATTAGAGTGCTCGTCTGCACAGATTTGTCACACACCTTCACTCCGTCTCTCTGATTGGCTCGAGGGGGCTGTGACGGTTGCCCTTTTCCAAGTTACGGTGACACGAAGTGTAGGCAGCCCACACTTTCGAAAAAATTCTATTGAAGATACCGAAAGGAATGGTAGTCAACATTTTTCAACAAGACTGTTCTTCGGGCAAGGGACGAACACAAATATGAATAATCCTGTCCAGGTAAATAATTAGAACAGGTAAATATTTGACCGACTAATACATTGCACTCTTGATGAAAAAAGTATTGCTGCAATAAATCCTACGAAAGAAAAAAATATGCAGTTAATATATGCGTACACCAAAACGGTTGTTCTTATAGCAAGTCGAATAGCTTTGAAGCAGGTGCCTGCAACGAGTTATTCATCCCCACATTCAACAAAACGTCATCCTCTCAACTGAAAAAAAGTGTGCACTTCGCACTCACAAAAAAAGGAAGAAAAGCGACCGAATATAGGGTCGTCGATTAGCAAAAAAGGTTAAAGATCGCAGGAGCTTCCACGCCAAAATTTTCTGTGGTTATTCGGTGACGCAGGGCTGAAACAACTTCCCCTAAGCCCTAACGCGACGTATACCTTTCGCTTCGATTTTCAGACGCTCAAACGAAGCTAAAAAAATGCGAACATTTTATGCTAGAAGTTAAACCGTAAAATTCTTGATAAGTACTAAACGTAAGGATCGCAGGAGCTTTCTCGCTAAAAGTTGGCTGTGATTATGCAGTTACCTAGGGCTGAAACAAATTCCCCTAGGCCCTACGTCCGACGCATACATTTCGCGTCGATTCTCAAACATTCCAACGTTCGAACAAAGCTAAGAGAATGCGAAAAGTTCTAACGATTCTCGAACACATCCGGGAATCCGAGCACCGGTACGGCGATACGGCTGATGCCGTCTCACAGGCGTTAATATCCAGATGGTCAAGAGCGATCTTGCGCAAAAGGGGTACAAAATCTTATTCCTTCATGTTTTCACATTATACCTGCGTCAGCGAGCACGAAAAAGCCCGAAGTTGTCGGAAAGCAGCTGCACATCACGGCTACCGCGCACCGAAGAAACTCGCATCCGCCAGCTCTGGGCGCTGCCATCTAACCGATGACGTCACTGCTCTTGTGAGGTGAGGTGACGAGGGGTCACCTTTGCGTACAACATGGCGGCAACCGGGGGGGGGGGGGGGTGCCACTTCTGAACTTCCGGTTTATCACTCTAAGCCCTCTACCTCGTTGCTCGTAGTATAGAGGGAAGTTGGGCAAACGTGTGTTGCGCGTCTGAGCCGCTGGGAAGCAGGAGCGCAACCGCTGACATGCGCTCCGATAAGTAATCGAAACCTAGGAACGCGTCCAAATTGAGCGTTTTTGCGGAACGCCGTAATATAGTGACCCTGTGTTATATACTTCTCAAGAGAGTTGATTTAGTGATTTTCTATGACGCTGAGCAGGTTTCTAATTGTAACCATATGTCTTTTCTCATTTATTAAAAGTGAATTAACGAATTTTAATTAATTAGCCGACTTATCGTTGCGATTAGCTCCTATAGTCTGTCCCCCTGGCCTTATAACTCACCTGCACAAACTGCACAAGTGCAACTTTCATGTTTTTTTTTTAAACAAATCTGTTAATTAAAGAAAAACACACCCTGTGTTTATATATACATATATATATATTTTTTTTTTTATTACATATGCACTTGTAGGCATATACGTGTCCTATTGGCTAGCACCATTTTAGTGTAATTTATTATCACGAAATAATCTATATCATATGTTCAACTGCATCACAAAGAAAATTAGCAACAATTTGAGTAGATGATTAAGGGAGACAGCGACATCAGACAAGGAGAAAAAGAAGAAAGATACACGACTGGACAGGCGTTGACTGACAACTATATGATTTAATGGAAGAAAACGAAGACAAAACACAAAATCCTTCACACGTGCGCCCGGCGCACAGCTCTCATGATAGCATGAGAGCAGTCATCTGCTCTCATGCTCTCTTTGTCCTTTTCTTGTAGCTCTGTTTCCCCTAATCATGTACAGTCAGAGGCAATTTGACCTGCGACAACGTGAACGCTGGCGGAGCAGGCAAAATGCCGCATGGGGCGCAGCGGTCGCCGCGGCGTTCTGGGAACGAGACTCGGCGGACTGGTCCACTCTGTAGAAGCGGGGGGGGGGGGGGATTAAGACGGAAGTGGCACATGAAGAAGAGCCGGCTATGCGGCGCGGCATTTCGAAGCGGTTAGCAAAATACGCCGACTTATATTTTTTAAGTATTTTTATTGTTCCGTTCTGGCGCTCATATCTTAGCATGAGTTTGTAAAGCCGTTGGGCATTACTATCAGTTCTTTCGCACGTAATGATTCCAACTTGATCTCAGTTTACGGTTCGCGGTTCAGTCTAACAAATATATATCTAAAAGTAAACGTATACCTTTTCCTCACATATCTGTGAAAATGTTATGCCACATTTACCGGCCACATGTTCATTGTTTTGTTTCAGAAATATAAAAAAACAAATGTGCAAACACATAAAAAGTAAACGTCAAATTCCTGTCAAGGGCTGGCCGATGGGTTTATCAAAAGTTATCGCGAAGTCGCGAAGACTGCTTAAGTTTCTTCGTTTTCATTCAGGTGATGGAAGCATGGGATAACGCAGGAAAAATATTGTGCAAAAAAGAGCTTATCTGCTATGATAGAAGGCCATTCTAGCGCGAGGGGCATTTGTTTTAACTCGACCTCCCCCGGCAGCGAAACGTGGACTGCTCCCGTAGCCTCTTCCCCAGCGCGAAAAAGCGAACGCAGCGCTGCATACGGCAATTGTTCCCCGTGGCCGCTCGCTCCGTTGTCGCAGGTCAAATTGCCTCTGACTGTACAACGGCTGCCAACTATACTTCGTCTCACCCTACGATGGACTAAAGGCAGAAGCTACGAGCCAACAGATCCAATGACGAGCCACTGAGACATTGCGTGGTATTTCGGTTCGATGCACGTATCGGTGCCCGCGTCTCGGATCACTGATGGCAACTGGCGGACAGTGGTTCGGATCGAGCAATGAGTGACTCAACAATTTTACATTGCAAAGAAAGCCACGACGTAGTGGCTCTTTGCAGTGTCGAAGCTATAAAAATGACGCAACGTTTTTGGATACGGAGCATTATTCGTCCAAACCTAACCAATGCTAAGCGAGTCATAGTTTAGCGTGGAACGTGATTGGACCTGGCGGCCCGTGGCTTTGGCTTTTAGTCAACCACAGGATGAGATGAAGTATAGCTCAACTATCTACCTTATCACACATCGGAAGTTTTTGGGAGAGGAAGGAGACGGAACATGGCGGTGAAGAGGAGAGAGGGGAGAAAGTTCTGTAGGCAGTGCCCCCATTAAGCAAAAACATCCGTCTCTACCCCTTCCTTTTCCAACGCCACGGGCGATTCACGCTTCTTGCTTATTTTGTTTGTTCGATTGATAGATTGATTGAGGCTATATGGCGCAAAAGCATCTAGGGCCATGATGCGCCATAGACAGATTATTGCAGAAGAGTTCTCAAAGAAAAGAGAACTTCAGTAGCTTGCGAGAGATTAAAACTATGTGCACGATTTGCAAATAGGGCACGAGTGGAAATATAAAATCGTAATCCGTGTAAAAGACCAATATCTTCAAAGAAAGTTGAAAACAGAGCGTGCGATAAGTGCCTCGTTACTGAGTAGGATTTTGAAGGGTAACTGTTGATGCTCCTGATATATCTGAGAAAATATTTACAACGCGCAGAGCCAGATGCTTAACATTCAAGCAATACATCTTGAACAGTCAATGGCTTATTGCAGTGCAAACAGTCGGAAGCCTCTTACTTGCGCAGAAGATGGCCGAGAGTGAGGTGCGTATTCTCTATCCTCAGTCGGCACAATACAACCTCATAAATACGTTCACTGTACCGTGCACTCTCCCACTCACTGAGCAATGGCTTTACTGTATGGAACGTGTTATTTATATTTTCATCGCACTGACCGTGCCAGTTTTGGGTGCGACGAGGGGTTACATGTCTATGATAATCCTTATTTGAGATATAATGCAAGTGCACTTCCCTCTCACCAGCAGAACGGGCTGCCGGATATTCTTTTTTTTTATCTCCAGGTATTCCAACGTGGCTGCGAACCCAACACAACTATGTCGACATTTTTGTTCTGGAAGCAAGGTTAATTTTGTTCTCCAGCTCTGTGACTATCGCGATTTTACAAGCGATTAGTGATGTGAGTGCTTGTAGAGAACTAAGTTAGTCATTAAAGACAACAGAGTGTCCGCGGCTTGTTTTTACAATATGGTCAATGACAAGACGTTGACCGTATAGTTATGACCTTAGAATAGTGGTTGCGGGTGGAGTTCTCTGGGTACATCAAACAGAGGGTCCAGCCATGTCACAACCAAAAACTCAATCTTTCTTCGTGCAATCCTTGTAGAATGAGCAGTGCACAAAATATATACTGTAAAGTTCAAAAACCTATTGTCTCATGCACTCTTTAGAAGTGTCTTGGGGCTACAGTTTGTAAGATAGGAGTTACGGACAGTCGACTAGTGAGTCAAATAGAATCTACAGTGCACGCGTTTCTCATGCTGAACAGAGGTATAACAGTGGGCTTGTTTACAAAGGTGCGTTTTTATCTTGTTTCTGCTACACCATCTTTGGAAGGGTGTAGGAGAACTGAACTATCCGTGAGTGAATACATGAGTCCTAACGCAGACCTTCGTCACTCCAGCGACCATTCATTTGATCCTGCATAGAGGCTAGCGATAAGCGATGTGCGGATGGCACCAGCCCAGTGAGGCAGCCCTTGGTGATGGACCGGATCAAACAATTTAGAGTTGAAGGCCTCGCCGATTCATACATAATACTGACATAATCCAAAAACGAGTGTTTAACTAATCTATAGATTCGTATATGGGAAAGTTAGTCATAGCCTCAAGATGTGTGAGAAAGCAGGCTAAGAAAATATATTGACTTTTGGCATTTTTTTTATATCATAAATATGAGAAAGAAAATAATATTAATGGTCGAAAATACTTTCTGCGAATTTATGTACTTGTTTTGTTGGAATTCAGGTAGAGTGCTAGGTGACTGAAAGGACCCGCAAAGGGTCTCCCCGTAGGCGACAGACGTAAACACACAGTTTTTATCAGGAAGCATTTTGAACCCATTTGGATCCGCCCATGTTAGTAAATTGTTTACCGTTAGTTGAATCCTACGTTCATATTTGACGGTGACAGCGCAGGCAAAACCACTCTCACACCAAAAACTCCGGAAGACAAGGACACGCGCTGAACTTACAACTCATCTGTATTCGAGTACTTCGTTTTTCTCTTCAACGTCCGGGTTGACTTTTCGAACGTGATAAGTAGAAGAAGTAGCACGACATACAAGGAAAATTCTAAATACACGGCAAAAGAACAGTAAAAGAGAAGAAAAAAAATAAAGAACCGAAAAAAATATATATAACCTAAAAACGTTTACACGTCGTCCCTCTCTCTCATCGCTATCATTTAGAGAGAAATTGAAACTCCTTGGTCGACAGCGTTATAGAAGAACTACTGACACACTTGTTCTTCAGCTGTGCTATCCTTTCCGCTTCCATTATTTCTCTTGTCAATGCGTTTCGCCTTCTACCGATCACAGAACAATTTTCAAAATGGGCTACACAGCCACAATCGCGACAATGGACTCCCAGGTGTCCAAGCCACGACTCGGTGGGTGTTATAAAAATGCTCTCTTAAACGATCATTCAAACACCTTCCAGTCTGGCCTACATACTCTCTACCACATGAGAGTGGGACCGAATGTACGACTCCTTCAGTACAACTTACAAAGCTCGTTTGGTGCTTTTTTGAACAACCAACTTCCCGGTGTGCCGATCCGTTTACCTTCCTGCACAGGCTGAGAAGCTTATTTGGTGCTGAAAAAGCAACATTAATGTTAATGCGGTGACCTATCTTTTTAAGACAGTACGAAACTTTATGTATATAGGGAACAACGGCCGTCCTTTTCTTTTCTGTATTCCGTTTAGGTCACTCACCCCATCCCACTCTCATGTGGTAGAGAGTATGTAGGCCAGACTGGAAGGTGTTTAAATGATCGTTTAAGAGAGCATTTTTATAACACCCACCGAGTCGTGGCTGGACACCTGGGAGTCCATTGTCGCGATTGTGGCTGTGTAGCCCATTTTGAAAATTGTTCTGTGATCGGTAGAAGGCGAAACGCATTGACAAGAGAAATAACGGAAGCGGAAAGGATCGCACAGCTGAAAAACAAGTGTGTCAGTAGTTCTTCTATAGCGCTGTCGACCAAGCAGCTTCAATTTCTCTCTAAATGATAGCGATGAGGGAGAGGGACGACGTGTAAAAGTTTTTAGGTTATATATATTTTTTTCGGTTCTTTATTTTTTTCTTCTCTTTTGCTGTTCTTTTGCCGTGTATTTAGAATTTACCTTGTATGTCGTTCTACTCTTTCTACTTATCACGTTCGAAAAGTCAACCCGGACTTTGAAGAGAAAACTTAAGTACTCGAATACAAAAGAGTTGTAAGTTCAGCGGGTGTGCTTGTCTTCCTGAGTGTATGGTGTGAGAGTGGTTTTCCCTGCGCTGTCACCGTCAAATATGGTTCACCAACTCGCCCAAGCATCCATCCTTCGTTCATACAAAGCAGGGTTGCAAGAAGGGACAGATCTTTGGAAGTCATCAACAAAAAGGGAATGCTGAACCGACGATGGGATATCGAATTCATTTTTACTATAAAACGCCTCCCTGAGGGACTTTTCCTAGCAGAACCCTTGAGACTAGGCTGTGCCCAAATTCACACGGAAGGTATAGCGTCTCCAGAGAGCTCTGAATGAACGCCTATCACCCTGCCACGAATGCCAAAGCTTTACAAACTCTGAAGGATACCATGCCGCCATGCAGTGTCGTAAGCATCAACCAGATCGAAAAAGACAGACAAGCAATACTGCCTATGTACAAAGGCCTCGCCAATAATATTCTCTAAACGAATCAGGTGGTCTAATGTATATCAAGACCGCCGGAAACAACATTCGTATTTATAAAGGAAGTTGCTTTTTTTACAACAAAAACATGTCTCTTGTTGACAATCCTTTCCAGAGTTTACGAGAGAAATGGTTAGCGTAATCTGGCGGTAGCTGGATGCACATGATGCATCTTCTGCCTTTAGCAAAGAATAATGGTTGCGACTCTCCATGATGACGGGTATGTACTTTCCTGCCAAAAGCGATTGAAAAGGTACAGGACTAAATCGAGCGTACAGAGGCGAAGGTGGGTAAACATAGTAAACTTATGATAATGAATTAGGTCTGGTCAAGCAGCTGTAGGCTTTACTTTGTGTGGCAGCTGTTTAAGCTTATTCAGAGTAAGGAGATTCTAGTAAGCTTACCGGGTAGCACCGGATGTTCGAATAGATTGCCACTCTGCTTGAGCCTTGTGTTTTAAGAAAGCCGCTGAAGAATTCGGGGAGCTCGATAGCACTTAAGGTGTTTCTCAAGAGATCTGCCTGCTGTTAGAGGCTCTCGAGGCACATTCCATTTTCAGAAAGAAGCGCTACTAAAACGCACAGTAGTGCCCATTGACTTTATGACTTTTATCCCATATTTCTTTGCTGATGGCAGTACTGTTAATAGAAGAAGCAGATCCTTAAAATATCTGACACTTTGCGTGAGGACAATTTGCGCAAGCCTTTATTATCTTAAAACTGATTAGGTTGGCCACTGTCGAATAGTGCAAAAAACTGCCTTATTATCTGTTCGGCTTTTTTCCTGATTCTTCACGGTCGGTATTTTGTAGTTTAGAACGACCGTGTAGGTGAGGTGACGTCATGAGGATAGATAACATAAGAGCATGGAGTACGTGACTGCTAAGGAGATTAGTAACTTTGTCAACATAGAGTTTGTTAAATGATGTGCAAGCAAGCTGGGTCACCTGGCTAAAACAATGACAGTTTGCATCCTCGTACTTCCACCGGGGAGCTCCCGTGGGCAATGTGACAGGTAGATTTATTTGGTTTAAACTTATCGGAAAATAATCGCTCCCTTAGGGATTGGAATCGACAGCCAAGGAGAGGAAAGGAAATATTGTCGAGTCACTACGGGAGAGATCGATGGACGTAAAGGCTCGATTTGAGGGACTAAAATATGTTGGCTCTATTTTGTTCAGTAAGCATAAATCTATGGAGGAGAGAAACCCTTCTATCATTGAGCCACGCGTGTCACCTACTTCACAACCTGAAGTTGAGTCATGGGCCGTTAAATCGCCAAAAATTAGGGATAATTGGGAATTCGGTCATTAAGAGATTCAAGCTCTTCGCGAGATGGATGGTAACGTGGAGGAACGCGGAGAAAACAGACGGTTATCAATTAGTCAGACAGGACAGGAACTGACACTGCGTCTAATGTTGTATTTAAAGGAAACTCAACACATGAAGTAGACCACTGGACAACTAAGCTACACCACCAGAGGTGTGGGATAAAAAAAAAGGATCCCTACGAAAACCCTTAAAATGCCTTATGATGTTGGAATAACTAACGTTCAAATATATTTTTTTAGACAAAATGCTAATGGGTAATGAAGGTCCAACAGTGAGAATACATTGTCATAGTTACGAAGCATCCCACGACAGCTGTATTGAGGGAATACTTCTGCCATTATGCATGATATAAAGAGTAAATGCCCATGTTTAGACCTTAAAATCAATTTTGATCCTCGGTGAATTGTTTTAAAGTGTCCTTTGGCCTACTAGTAGTACCACCAGAGTCTGGAGATAAAACATTGTACTCAATTGAGGTCTCTACTCATCGAACCTAGGCCCACACTCGTCCGTTGGTTCAGCTGGTGCCGCCACAGGGTAGCCCTTAGAGGCCTGCGTTTCCGACGGCTCACCAGAATTCCAAAGGCAGCCAGAGGTGCGAAAGGTTAATCCCTGACCTCGAGGAGGCTAGATTATCGGGAAAGGCAGGCGGTGCACACTCCTGCTCTTGGAATTCAAAAGAACCAGGATCAATCTCTCGCTATGAGGGCAGAGCGGCACTGTGCCACTCTAGATGAGGGGGCGGGGATGGGAAGAGAGGCACAGGTCGCCTGTTGACGTCTGTGTTCCAGTTGTCACCGTTGAACGCGCAAGTCCCCTTCATGCGACATCAGCAAACGAACCCTTGGATAGGAAAGAATATCGATTTTTAGCTCGCGAGTGAACTCGACGCACTAAAGCAGAAGGATACTAGTAGCGCCGCGACTACTGAACCCCAGCTTACTGCAGCCTTAAACGAACTATCTCAGCTAAAAACACGTTGCGATGATGCAGAGGGCAGATCCCGTCGCTGTAATCTTTTATTTTTTGGCATCACCGACGCAGACTAGGAAACGTGGCCTCAGTCAGAGTGCTTGGTCACTAGCTTGTGCTCCGAAAAACTAAACGTGCAAGTTGAATCATCTAGGATTGAAAGGGCGCATCGCCTAGGAGAATTCGACCCTCAGAAATGTCGCCTAATAATAGTAAAGTTTTCTTCGTTTAAAGATAAAGATAGCGTTCTTTCATCAGCCCACAAGCTTAAAGGAACTCGCGTAGCCATCAGCGAAGACGTCCCAATTTCTGTCCGGCTCGCACGCCGTCACCTTCTTGATTTTGCAAGGCCTAAAGGCACCCCCTACAGACTGCGTCATGATAAACTTTTTATAAATGATAAGTGCTACGTATTCGATGCCGCTCTTGGCGCCGTTAAGGAAAAAGCCACATAGCCAAGCCAGCGCTTCTTCTCGTCGCCCTCTAGATGTCGACCGGCAAAGCACCATGTTATCACTTACAAATCTTCAAGTCATTCTATCCTATTTACTAACATTAGAAGCCTAATACCAAAGAGAGACGAAATAATTTCAGCAATTGAAGCGTGTAATGCCGCTTTTGTTGTACTTACAGAGACGTGGCTAAGCCCTGGTATATCTGACGTTGAGCTTTTTTCCTCGCACCTAAACTTTCGAGTGTATAGGTCTGATAGAAAAACTAGAAAAGGAGGGGGCGTACTTTTGGCCATAAAAGACCATATACCATCTCGGCTAATACCGCTTACCACTGACCTAGAAGTTGTTTGGGTGTATCTTTGCACAACGCCTTCCGTAATAATGGGTGTGTGTTACAGGTCGCCGGATAATAAGAGAGATTTTGTTATTGAACTGTATAAATGCCTTTCTCAACTCTCATGTAAATATCCTAACGCTTTAGTTACCCTTTTTGGTGATTTCAACTACCCAAATATTGACTGGTCTACTATTTGTTCTAGCTGTGCATTTTCTCAAGAGTTTGTTGACCTTTGTTTAGATTTTAACCTATCTAATGTTATCACTCAACCCACTAGAATTACCAATCGCTGCTGCAACGTACTCGACCTATGTTTAAGCAATGACCTTTCACTCTTCAGCAACGTCACATACTTACCCAGCATTAGCGACCATCTCGTCATTGAGCTAACTGTCTCCATCACTACTCCTAAGAAATCACGTTATTGCAAATTTATTCACGATTACGCGAGAGCCGACTACGCATCTATCAACACCAACCTCGAAGAATTTTATCACATATTCTCAGTTAACTTCGCAGAAAGGACGGTCAATGAAAACTGGATTCTTTTTAAAGATAGACTAACATCCCTAATCAAACGTTTCGTTCCACTCACTCGAATTATATCCGATAACACTAACCCTTGGTACGATAAAACAGTTCATTGTTACTCTATCAGGAAAAAAAGAGCTTATACGAGGGCAAAGGCTCTTAAAACTAACGCATCTTGGAACGCCAATGACGAATGCGCTAGGGCCTACAAATCCGCGATTCATGATGCCACATCCAAATTTTATACTCATGACCTCCCCAACATTTTAACCAATAAACCTAAAAAGTTTTGTAAAGTAATTAACCCAGCACTCTCTCTTCCATCACAATTCGTTGACGAGTACGGCCTTCCACATTCTGACGAACATAGTGCTCTTGAAACTAACAACTTTTTTAGCTCGATCTTTACCAATGAAGACTTGTCAAGTATGCCCAACTTGTGCCAACCCCTTCATCCTCCTATGAATCCTATCATGATCGACCACTCTGGTGTACTAAAGGCCATTGATCAGCTGAAGGTGTCTTCTAGCTCTGGCGACCACCAAATAAACTCCAAAATATTAATAAATACTAAACACGTCTCTTCAACTTTCCTCTGCGACAATTTCTCGCAGTCTCTTCAACTTTCTGGAATTCCATGCGATTGGAAAATCGCTAACGTCATCCCCGTTTACAAAGCAGGTGATCGCCAACTAATCAACAACTATCGCCCCATCTCGCTCACCGGTGTGTCGTCTAAACTCTTAGAGCATATACTCTATTCTAACATAATAAACTTTCTAGACTCCCACAACCTTCTTTTCGAGCATCAGCACGGCTTTCGCAAGTCATACTCATGCGAAACGCAACTAACAGCTTTTCTTACTGACGTTTACTCAAACTTTGATTCTAATAAGCAAACTGACGCCATATTTATTGATTTCTCCAAGGCATTTGACAGGGTTCCTCATCAACGCCTCTTACTGAAACTTAGAAATATTAATATCCATCCCTCAGTCGTCAAATGGATCTCCGAATTCCTCACAAATCGCACCCAGTACTCATCTATTAACAAAACCAAATCTACCACCTGCGCTGTAACCTCCGGCGTTCCCAAGGGAACCGTTCTTGGCCCCCTTCTATTTTTAATATACATTAATGATCTCTACCTCAACATCTCCTCTTCAATACGTCTGTTCGCCGACGACTGTGTAATTTATAGACATATTAATTCAAACCACGATAATCAAATTTTGCAGAATGACCTCGCACTTATAACTCAGTGGTGCCACAAATGGAAAATGACTTTAAACTTTAATAAATGTAAATCTCTATTATTCACCCGCAGTTCACATGTTTCATCCTTTTCTTATCACCTTTCCACTATCCCAGTAGCTACCTGTTCCTCATATAAATACCTAGTCGTTCACCTGACCTCTGATCTGTCATGGACAACTCACATAAATGCTGTCACTGCCGATGCTAACCGTTCTCTCGGATTTCTTCGCCGTAACCTCAGACTAGCTACACCTTCAGTTAAACTACTAGCTTATACAACCTTGGTCAGATCTAAACTTGAATTTGCTTCATCCATATGGTCACCATGGCAATCATATCTAACTAAAAACCTTGAATCCGTTCAAAACAGAGGTCTTCGTTTTATTTACTCTGACTATTCCCCATACACTAGCATATCAGGATTACGCAAAACAGCTAACCTTGGCTTACTTTCTTTACGTCGAAGGGTGTCACGTCTCATTCTTCTTCACAAAATCTTTTACCACAACAACCATCTAAAAGATTCTCTTCTATCACCTCCCTACCGTATTTTCCCTCGTTTTGACCACTCATGTAAACTGCGCTCAAGTACTTTGTCATCTGTCTCTTCTAAAATGTCGACTCTACCATCTGCTATTCACGATTGTAACTCATTACCTGACCTCATTGTAAACATGACTGACACTAACAAGTTTGCTGCAGCCGTTAACCTCTTTCTTTCTGAAACACAAGTATAGGTTACAGCGTGTTTTTTATTAACCATTTTTGTTGATGTTTTTATTGTGTTCACTCCGTCGTATAATGCCCCCTGGGGTCCTCAAGGAAAATAAATGATGATCCATCTACGGACACTTACTGATATACGGCCTAAGTGACTTTGTTAGGCGCAGCATAATGATGCGTCATGATCGGAGACGTTAGACGCGATGGTTCGCTCGCCGGTATCTCTTTTCCAACGTACGCAATACACGCTTCACATCGTGTTTGCGCGTTGAGTCGATAGAGGCGGTCTCCTGTATAAGGTTTCGGCGTTAATGCATAATGCGCGTAGGAAAGGCCCCAAACAGCAAGACGCTTGAGAAGTTGTTTGTGTACGATAGCTCAGAACAATTTTGAATATCTTCAGAGCCTCCACCGCGTAATCGTATAGCTTCGACCGTTAATAATTTGTTAATAATAAATTGTTAATAACCTCACACGACAAAAAAAAAAAACAATGGAACTATCACTTGAAGCCGATTAGAGAACAAATCAGGCGCGTGGGGGTACAAAATAAATCTAGTAGGGTACGTTGTTGGGCTAGGTGGTTAATCTTAGTTAAACATAAAAAAGCGCAAAAAAGACAAGGACAAAAAGTATACAGGACCAGCGCTATTTTATGTTTAACTATACTTCTTGTCCTTGTCTTTTTTGCGGTACTTCTTATGTTTAACTAAGATGAACCAATTAGCGCTTGTCCTGTATATTTCTTGTCCGTGTCTTTTTTGCGCTATTTTTTATGTTTAACAAAAAAAATGTAATAAAAAAATAGAATCAAAAATTCAGAACAATAGACAAGAGGACGTCTCAAGAGACGTCGTCCTGTCTATTTTTCTGTCCCTTCTATGTTTCGATGTTTCTTCTCTACCCCAGTCTCAGGTTAGATCAACATGGTTAATATTCACCAGCTCGCCTGCACCCTTACGTTTTTTTTATGATCATCAGCATCATCAGCATTAAAAAAAAAAACAGTTTTTCATTGCCGTCAGAACAGCGCCGGGGTAGGGGCAGATGTGCTTTAGTAATGGGGGCACACCAGCCCCTCTCCACCACAATTAAAAAAAAAGACAAACTAAGGACGCAGGAGTAGGCGCAACCCATGGGCTCGTCACAACAGAAGAGAGTATTCCTATATTTATTGATGGATTACATAAGATATGGTAGCCATCTCCTCATCTAATCCCCTAATAAACCCATGTAGTTCCTTAAGCCTAAAAAAAAACTCGGCCAAGGCAGGATATTATTTGATAAAAACAAATACATGTTTTAGCTCACTCACTTTGTGGTCCCTTCACCTTCAAAGCACTTCCTAATCCCTTCCCTTAGCACTCTAAGGCTAAAAGCCTTGCACTAAAGCCATCTTGCGAAACTGTACTACTGCCGATTCGGGTGAATGTGTGTTTACGCACATGAACGAAAATACAACGAAAAAGGGGTAATTTCGATCACCTGCACAAATAGATTACCCGCGGTAATAAAAGAGTTCTTTATGAGACGATACGGGCTCATAGTATGGCTACATTACCTTTTTGATAAAATTTAAAGATGTATAAGCTATTATTTCCTGCAATAAATTGAACCAAAATGGTAACTGTCGATAGCATATGTATAAGCCTAAAACCATATGGTGTTTAGTAAGCGAAATTTACAATGAATCCGAAAATTCAAGGCTCCAGATTTGGCAGCAAAAGGTCAAAAAAGCTTCTTTTTTTTAATTGTTGGCATGAAATATGTTAAAGCGGTTTGGTGAAACGAAACAATAGGCCGTGCAACTCATAATAACAAGAATAGTTACTGTGAGTGATTCTCGTTTACCCTCTTATCAGAACTATCAGAACTGAATAAAAAAAAACAGCCTAAACGAAGCGTTTTACCTAGCTTTAGTCTAAATAATTTGTGGAGAACTTAAAACAAAATTACCGGATTGGTTTAGTTTATTAGCGAAATGGGGCTAAATATATATTTTTAAGCGAATCAAAACACCCACTTTGACACGCATGTTCGATTTCAAACGAAACCACACAACAAAACCAACGCTCCTAGAGAAAATCTCTTATAGTTTGTCAACTAAATCCAAATTTATTAAAAAAACAAACAAAAAAACTTTCAAGCACGTAATAGTTGCCGTTGACCATTAAAGAACACTCTATGTGCTCTTTCAGCATTTATACTGAATTTTCCGGTGCCCTTTATCACCAGAAAATAAAAATGTCAATTCTGGAGGTCAATCTGTTGAACTATCAGGATGGTCATTTTCTATAAAAGCTCATGGTAAAACAGCTAAAACCTTGTAGAGAAGAAAATGATGCGTTATATTTTTCTATGCGCTTTGTCGGCTTTAATCCAAAATGCCACTGCGAGAGGTATGTATATTATTTAGTACAATTCATTGATTTGTTCCTGACAAACCACTTAATTTAGAACTGTTGTATGTTTAGTTGATATCATAAATACTAGTGCATACACGTGCTTCCGTATTTGTCAAAGCAATTTTACAGAACCACCATTATGCGTTGTGCCCCAAATAGCTTGTTGGAACTGAGTACACAATATTATACGCCACGACAAAATGTACTAAAGTTTGTTATACAGACAGGTTTTGAAGATTTTTAAAATGTTTCGGTAATCTGAGGTTCAATATCGTAGTAATGCGAATATTTACATGAAGACAGGAATGTGTGTTACCGAGACAACCGTTATTTCTATGAGGCTCGCCAACCTATTCAAGGTGTAACTTGTCGCGCAGCATACGACCCGCAAATGTTCGTCAACGCACAGCTTTAGCTCAACGTAATTTAGTCAAACATAGCCACACGGTGCTTTGTAAGTGAACCCTTGCGTGCTACCTAGCATGTTGGTCTGTACTAAACAAATGAGCGCATAAAATTAAAACCTAAGCTGTTTAAAATCTGTTCGAAGGTGGAAGTACCACTTTTCTGGTAACGACACAACTGAAAGAGCAACTTTTGATAATCGAATCAATGAAGAGGAGCAGTGAATATGAGATGACGTCATCAACTCCTGACGACATGGTCGTCGTACTGATTTTTCGTCATCACTTACAAATGGCCAGCGCATAACCGGTTGGGCAGAAAGGTTGCGTCGGCGTTCAGCTGGCACTAGTGTTCAATTACCGTTTCCATCTCTGCTCCGCGACGGCTTTTGGTGGGTGGCGTAGAAAATTAAGTTCTGCGGTTTCGCTATTTAGGAGGTGTTAGCGATGTTCGTTACTGTTAGGTTAGCTTGGTTTTTATTCGCCGGAAAATGAAACGCTAATGGTCATTACCGTAACTACGACGTCAATAGTCTTTCTAGCTGCACTCTGAACTCTGTGTTTTCTAAAAGTGTCTGTTTTTATTTCATTTATGGCAGTACACTAACATTTTGTTACGCTTCAGTAATGTTGGAAGGAAATAGGTTTTTTTCAATGTTTGAGGCATATAGATTTTACAAAAAAAGTGTTGTTTATTACACGCTAAGCCTTCTTAGTGATATTACGGAGACTTATAAGCAGTCAACAGGATTAACTGTAACACCAACATCATAAATTGCAAATATAGTAAAACTAAGTAAAGCTACCGTGCACTTTGTGTTTTCCGAGTAAGCAGTACGGGTCTGCGCTGGAATGCTCCTCTGGTCAGCACACGGCAAGATCATGAAATGGCTGGCTAATTGTGTACTTTACAAATATGTTTATGGGATATTGTTCACTCAAGATGTTATGATAAATTAAGCTGGAATTTGAATCTGGGATTTTTCAAATTTATTCATATTATCACAGTGTACTTATCACTCCTTTCTGTGCCTTTCGAAGCCTTACCTCAAGCACGGCAGAATACTATAGTCTATATTTTAGTTTCACATTGATTCCTGGTCTTCTCGTTAATACTATTTGAGGATTTCGTTTTCATGTACATCTCGTTCCCGAAAACAAGATTCAGTTTACCCAATCTTTTTGATCGATTCGGCTACTAAAATAAAGTAAGCAATATCCGAGAATTTTATAAATCGGGCGCTATTTTATGTTAGCTAGATAAAGACGCCAGCCTGTTATTTCTGTGGAGCCCAGGTGAAAAGCCATATAACCAAAGAGAGCTGCGTTCTTGCCTACTCCTATCGCAATCTGCAAGCTTTCAATGATTACAACTTTCCACGCCTGATATACGGGGTGTTTTATTTTAAATCGAGAATATTTTTGTTTAAAGGAACTGTAGTAAGGGGCGAAGATGGTCGAATCGGTGCATGATCGAAAAAATAAAAGCAGAGCAAAAATGAACACAAGGACGAGAATAAGAAAAACAAATACAGCCCATGACTAACGAAACTGTCGTTTCCTTTCGAAGCAAAATATATTGAAACAAAAAAGAAGAAAAATAAAAACAAAACTGTGCAGGGCATTTTTCATTACAGTCATGGTAACATAAATGTGTCTGTCTGATTAATAAGAGATAAGTCACCACCAGAAGGGTTAATTGATTCAACACCGACACAAACCTCACGTCCAGAATTCGAAACTGCCAGATAAGACAGGTTCAAAAAGCAACCTAAATTTCTCTAGCTGTCTTTCTGTGATATTTGGACAGTGTTTCAATATTATATAACTGCGGAGTACAGCCATATCCATTACAATG
>JABSTQ010002031.1:0-34284 GCA_013358835.2 Ixodes persulcatus
CATGCGCCAAGAAAAAGATGTTTTCGAGAGGGTTTATCTGTCTTTAAGCCGAGATTTGTAGCCATTTAAAAGAAAAGGTAGAACAGCCCATCAAGTTATTGAAATTTGAAAATGCGATTGAATGTAAAGCCTGACGAAGCTCCAGGACCAGACCGTCCTGGGCGCTCAGTTTTACAAAACATTTAAGGACCAACTTGTTCCTTTTTGCACTGCGTATTTAGTGAAGCATGCAGACTGAAAGCTTTAGCCCCGTCGTTTTTGTGCACGATTTTATACACAAAAGTGAGGACTCTCAAACTTTGTTTTTGTTGGATCCTACCGTCCGATCACAAAACGTAAAGTAGACTATAAGATACTGATGAAAGTTAGCGGGAAGTTTGCAGAGTGTTGTAAACGTTATCGTCGGCCCGCACCAGACATGTGGGATAAAAGGGAGGAGCATTCTACAAACGTGCACGTCGCCCGAAGCATTCTGGTGTGTTGTGATTTTTTTGTGCGAAGAGTTGCCATGTTAGAGGCCGATTTAGAAATAAACGTTCAACCGTGTGTCACACGACAATCTTCTTTCTATAATAGAACACGTAACCTGGGGTCTTTCTTGTGCGACGGTGTACGCATGGCGTACCAAAGCTGCGTCACTACATCCGTGGTCACTAGTTGTGTGCAGCGCAGGCGAAGGTAAAGCCAGGCAAAGGAAAAGGGCGAGCACTAGAAGGCAGGACGGAGGGGGAGGGCGAGGAGGAAAGGGAGAGCACTAGGAATTTAAAGAAGAGAGGAGGTTTCTCTCCTCCTCCCCAGCCTTTCTAGTGGTGTCCCTTTCTCCCCTCCCCTGGCGTTGCCTTCGCCTGTACTGCACGCAACTATTGGCACAGAGTAGTCTTGTTGAAAAAACAGTAATTTAAGCGAGCGAATTCGTCTTTCTTTTCGGTGCGACAAGGCTGTCCACTTTCGTCTTTGCTTTTTTTTTTTTTTGAGCGGTTTTGTCTCAGCATTATTCAGAGTTTTTATTCGTGGGTTTAAGTGGGAAGCTAAAAAGGCGCGTATTTTAGCGTACGCGGATGACGTGACGATTTTTGCGTAGACTCCAAAATGTCCAAAAAGCCCTCGAGCTCACAGAGATATTTCCGAAAATGCGAGTAGCTCCGTCAACGGGTATACGTGTTTGGGTCATGGGCACGGCGATTGGCCTTCAACGCAGATTGTTTAAAACGGGTTGTATGAACGAATCCCGCCACGTTATCTGGATATTCCCCTAGAACGTGGTTCTCAGCCTGGATTGTCGGGGACCCCTTGCGGACCGCTGGCAGTGATGGGGGACCCCTTCCAGCCGGGGGGGGGGGGGGGGGGGGGGGGGGGGGGGGGGGGGGAGGGGGGGACGTAAGTAAGTTAACACAGTCTGGAGCATGAAACAGGTGCCTTTATTGCTGTCGTAGTTCCGGAAGCAGGTTGCAATTAGTCACGGCCGGACTGAACTACAAAAAACGTGCCAAATAATTTTTTTATTTTTTTTGTTGAGGGTCTCGCGGACCCCCATTTGAGAACCACTGCCCTAGAACACTACCGCAACAATGATGGACTATTGGCGCGACCAGGGCCTCTAAACTCGTCAAACACAAAGTTGGGGTCGAAGTTGACGGACCGCACCGATGGGCCTATCACGACGATGACTTCGCGCTTTTTTTCGCCGACGTCAAATCGGCGTGCTCCGCGAACTTTCAACTCCAACTTTGTGTTTGACGAGTTTAGGTTCCCAGGTTGAAGTTTTGCGCGCAAAAGCGACCAAGTTGGGAAGTTATGGGATGTCAATTTTTGCACGTGCATCGGCTTGCAATGCGTTGCTTACCGCAAATGTGTGGTATGTTTTGAAGGTGCTCCATTGCTTATGAATTAACATATAACGTATGCCACCGTGTTTTGTTGTTTTTATTGGTGCTCGGTTTGGGAACGTAAATACGAGTCGTACAAACCTCTTCCGTAGTGAAGGCCCCGGGTATGGGGGGGGGGGGGGGGGATCTCTTTGTGATGCAAATTGTCAATAAATTTATTTTTCTCAAAGACAGAGGGAACCATTTTTACAAACTCATTCTCAAGTGAGATTGCGTGGTGCGTTTCGGGGATTTGTTGTTTCGTCAAACGAGCAAGTAGATGCCTGTGTATTGGCGTATGTGAAAGATGTTGTTGGTGCTTAAAGGTTTTTAGTGACGTGTTTCTCACTCAAATAGTTGTCTTTTGTGTCGAGCAAGCGACTAACGAATGGTTTATTTGATTTGCTTTTTTTCAATACTTATGTATCGTTCTTCTATGCAGTGCAATCCCAGGGCAGGATATCTTAAAGCGAGCCGAGCGAATGATGGTACACACTAACGCGAATACTTTTTTTTTTTTTCAAGTTGCATAGTCAAACATTTTCAGTTAAACCTGGTTAGTTAAAAAGGTATCCCAGTAGCTTGGTACGACAACAACATACTGTGTAGAAGGCAGGGAAATGGTTGATGTCATTTTCCTAGACCTTTGGGACACTATCTTCTCTTGGGACGTCATGCAAGGGACCCTTGGAAAAGACTCCCATTAACGCCCCATGGCATACGTTTTTGAGCGGTAGAAGGAAAAACATGACATTCCCCACGACATGATATTATAGTGCTGGGCCTGCATAGCATATGGAGTGTCGCATGGCTGTGCGCCACGCAGCCATCGATGTTCGCCCCGTGCATAAGTATTTTGTTGAGCACATGTACCTTCTGATGGAAATGTATAAGGTCCAGCAACATACACCTTAGTGGCTGCCACTTTTTGAGGTGTTATCTACGCTCAAAGACTTGTAGGATGTTCGAAATTAGCCAAGATGGCTGGTGTCTTTTAGTGTTTCATCGCGATTTTGTGTCACTGCCTTGTGTCATCGTACAAATCCGAAAAAAAAAACAAAGTCGCGTGCATGACAGAGTTGGTAACGTAAGCGGCTGTCACCAGTGAGAAATGGGGTTTGAAACCCGCTCGTCCCGGATTTTTATTTTATTAATTCTGTACTCTTCTAAGAAATAAACTGCAGTAAGGTGATAAGCTAGGCGAGTTGGTACTAGGTGAACACGATGAATAAAATAGCGCTTGTCTGTCTTCTGTGTTCGGTTCCTCTCCCGGTCCTCGTCTTTTTGTGCTCTATTTTTTCGTGTGTTCTAAGAAATCCCTGCCCATTTACGGCTGTTATTGATTGTTCTGGTCGGGAACATTCCTGAACGTGCCGCGTGTATGAAAGTAGTGGTAACACGCCGCCTCGGGTTGGTCGCCTTTCTCTTTAATTTTGTTGGTGCAAGTTCACCTCATTAAACGTTTCCTTTCCCCCTACATTTATCTGCATTTTTTATTTCTGACAAAAGTGCACACGGCAGAAAGTAGAAAGAAAAATCAAAGCGTCAAAATTATGTGCCTGGAATACATTAGCTGACAATCCATCCTTTGATACGTCTTGTACGGAATCAACCACTAATAATAGCATATGTTTTATGCTTATACTCACTGACAACACAGTTATATCTGAAGGTACCTAAGTATATCCCACTCCAAGTCAAATATAAGAACTATAGAAATGTGTGCACTTATTTCGCCGAAATTTTTTAGAAGTCCCGATGTTCTTCCTTTGATCAGTATCGCCATGAAATGGTAAGGGAGAATGATAAAGGTATCAATATGTTACAACCGCCAGACACTCATTATCTCATCCTTTTTTATCTTTGAAGTTACTGTTTTTTTTATTTATTTCTTTTTCACTCGGCACATATTCCGCTTTGGCGGGAATTTGCCCACGGCATACAAGTTAAAGATAAGTGAACTAGAAGCGCCTCTCACAAACTTCTGGCCATGAACCACCGTCACGTCACGTCTCGTGTTGCCAAGTTTCATGCGCAAGCTGGACGTGCTTGCATGTATGGCACACGTGTCAATAAATCGTGGCGCGGTGAATATCAGCGTGGTGAAGGCCACTACGACCATTTATAAAGGCTTTTGAAAGAACTTGTTCGGCGAATGAACACGGACGACCAAAAAACGTGCCTTTCAGAACGCTTCACCCAGCAGATTTTACACAGGCCCAAGATGGCCTATTCAGAACGTCTAGTGGCCGCACTTGTGCTGCAGAGAGCAAGTGGGGATGCGAGGTCCAGCAAATTGTCATAGAGAAAGAGACAGTGAAAGAAGAAGAAAGAAAGAGCGGGAGGGGGGAGAGAAAAAGAGAGACATCATTTTAAGAGAATTCCATAGTCCGAGTGGTCGGATTGCCATAGAGATCAGTGGTGCAAGCCATGTATAACTATAGATTTTTGCGTAAAGTCATCCTGTCACGCTGATGTTCGTTCATTCCCCCTTCTTCGAGGCGAGGGGAACAAGTTTGGTGATGCGAAATGAACGCTGGTGAAGGCACGCGTTCGGCTGCAATACCACCACAATGGCAGCTGGTGTGATGTCAATACAAGCCATGAATTATGTATGTGACATCTTGATATGGTAAGCATAGTCCGCATTGTATCAACCAACGTTGCGGTACATCAATCGACGCATATCGTTGGCTAGAACGTTGGAGCTCACCTCCGAATGGAACTCGCGTCTTCAGACGATCTGACGCTGTGCACGGTTTCTTGAACGCGGCCTCATTCTAAAATGCGATAGTTGTCTGGAGACAGTCGCGCTTCGGGAGTTATTTCCACCATTGCCAAAGACCCACCATAATCAAGATAAACCCTCGGTGATATTCAATATGGCGGGGACTTCTGTCACTCACGAGCTATGCGAGCTGTCGCTGCACGCGTTGGTCTCGCGGCTTGACCGGCACCGATTTTGAAAGTGCTACAAAACCGCGGGGACATTGAGCTCCAAAACAGGCAGGGACGTTCAAGCGCTCGCTTCGACAGAACAGTACCAACCCTCATTTCAAAAGTGGCAGGTAAGCCGGACAGTCTATGTTGGGCTTTATATTATTGGTTTCCCGTAGATATGGCAACCTAGAAGTCACTGCAGTAGTAATTGGCAGCATAGCTGTGAAATTGTCATCTAGGTGAGGATTCTTCGTACCGCTCCATCTCAGGCAGGCTAAACGCACAGAAGGTAAACAATTGGACAAGTTGGTATTGCTTTATAGTATGCACAAAAACCTCGCAAAAAACGGGGACGAAATATATAAGATCTGAAATTACTAAACACAAAGCGCGCCGCGAATGACAGCGGCAGCTGTTGCATTGTTGAAAAATGTGCTTGAGAAGATTTGCTTTTAGTCGACCTGCCTTAGGATATCTGCTTTAGAAGCTTTGCTTTCTGTAGAATGATTGCAGAAAATGCCCTTGAGAAGATTCGTGAAAGGCGCTTACCCGCTGTGTCTCGTGCGTTAATGCACGATAGTGGGGCCCTGCGCCCTTTACTGTTTTCGTGCGGTACACCGCCTACTCTGCTCAGCGTGGCGCGCTTCTCTGTCTTGCCACTCCTCGGTCCAGAGGGCTGCGAGCAGACTTGTGCCCGTTAGTTGAAAAATATAATGGATTACGTTCACAAATTACCGAGCCTAAAATGTAATGAATTACCGTTAAAAATTACTGTAGCTAAAAACTAACGAATTACTTTACTCGTTGCGTTACAAATTACTTTCACGTTACTTTTCCAGTACACTTATGAAAACAATAGAAACAATTTTGATGTTTTCAAAATGTTTTGCAACACTACTTTCCATTTCGCATACGCCCGCATTAGGGTAGTACTTGTAAAAGTGAAATATTGTATTTAAGAGAAAGAACGTAGGTGCACTCCGATCGCTTGTAAGCTAATAAGGCAGCGAAAACGGCAGCCAAACCAGCCATGCCGCAAGCTTATGGCGGACTTAACCTGGAATTCTGTAGACAAAGCTAGCGGTGCGCATGGTTAGCAGCAGCGTATACCTCCATTAGGAGATAAAGAAGACAACGCCTACTAGGCGTCGCCTTCTTGATCTTTGTTTTCCGCAAGTTTGTATCTGTCTTGCACGTTTTCCTAGTTGTTGCAGTGACCGGTCACACAAAAAATCGTGTTTTCTTTTCGGTTATTTTCCTCTTCACGATGTTTTCTATTTTGTTGAACTTACTATCTTTATGTTGCTGAATGGCCTGCTCATATATACTGATCCTGTGTCTATTATGTTCATATTTTGAAAAAGTAACGAGTAAGAAAGTAATCCGTCACCAATATTTTGTAACGAACTTACATTGCAAATTACTGCGACAAAAAAGTAACGTGGCAATTACAAAATCACATGAAAAAGTAACGAATTACTTTATTAAGCAACTGTCGTTAAGCGAAGTCTGGATGCGAGGATTGGCTATATGTGAGGAAGGAGGTGGGTAAGGGGGGAAGGGCGGGGTCGAGAACCGGGCAAGCTCCTTGTAGACGCTCCGGAAGTCAGTTTCAAATATTGTTTGTGTGTATGTTTACACAGCCTGAAATTAGTCTGCCAACTGGCGACTTGTCTCCCTGCTGTAGATGAGGAATTTAGCCAGTGCAATACAACCGCTAGCCTGGGGTCTTAAACGTCTACCACGCAGTAGTGATGCACGATTGCATGCCGGCACGATGCTCACACAGATCGAAACGGGCAGGGGTTTGTTTTTGATCAATTTTAGGGGCGGATAAGGCCATTCTGACTTCGTGTTTTTCGGCGATCTCTTTTCTTTGTGCGAAAAATTGTCCATGAATGGCAGCACAACGACTGCTTTTCTGTCTACATTCTTCTCCTTGGTTTTACTCTTGCCTGTGAGTGTATTTATGCATTTTTATGCCATAGTCACCATTAGCGGTTCTGGGTAACCACTTGCTTGTAGTTTGCCTATATGTACTCGTAGGCCATCCAACATTTTGTGGGAACATAATTTTCTGATGGCTGACAGTTGTCAGCCAGGATTTCAAACTTCAGGGTGGCTGCAATATCGTTACTCTGAAGCCAGTGGCTATATGGCGTGCAAGTTCGTCTGCTCCTATACTTCGTTTCACTTTATCTGCGAGCGAAGCCAAAGCTTGAAGCGCGAGAGCAGCGCTTTTTGCGTTTCTCCCCAGCTCGCGCGCTCGAGCAAAGTCTGAACGCACGGAGCTTTCGTGCTCGCGCTTCCAGCTTTGCCTTCGCTCGCACATAAGGTGAAACGAAGTATTAGCGGCGAGATGTTCTGGTGGCGCCCTCTTGTGGTTCCCCCTTGTGACGTCATTACCTTGCAAACAACAACTTCGATGGTGTTTGTTATAGCATGGTGCAAGCTTCAAATCATTGCGCTCTCAAAGGAACACTGCCGACACCGTCAAAATTAAAGTTCTTTCATTCCTCTTATTTCCGTCGATGATAAATCCCCTTTCCAACGTCATAGTCAGCGTTCGGCCAATCGTGGAAGGCCGACCACAGCGACGCTTTCGGTCGCGCACGGGGCTAATAGCGCACCTCGTTTATCCCCCAGTGGTAGCGCGCGCTTGGCTGCCTCGTCATTGTGCCTTCCCTGCGCTTTCTGTATGTTGTCCTTTGGTTGGCGCGCACCTCCTTGCGCTCCGATGCGCCACAGACGCGTTTCGGAGCACTTGCTTTCGTATAGGTGCTAGATTTCTTCATGTTCTTCACTGCTGCCCAAACTCCGGAATGTATCCCCTCCTAACGCGTTAGGTGCAATATTATATAACGCGGTGTTGTTCCCAAATTCTGTACCAAATAGCGCGCAGCGCACTTCAAGAGACCCACGAGCCCGCTATGTGCTTTTGTGTCGCTCGTTTAATTCCTATGCATTTGCTGACAGTATCCCAGCCCAGGGCGGTCCAAAAGTAATTCCCAGGTAGCACAGGCTATTGGGCCAATATTGAGTTTTCACTGGCCATCGATGCACCGATGATAGCCCGCAGTGGAACCATGCGCAATCGCTTACCAAGATGGCTACTATGCGTAAAGTTATGAATGATGACCCAGCCTATCCATTAGCCAAATAAAATTTGCCAATTTTGGCTTGTCAGTACTATTGGCTTGTTAACAATGGAAGCACACTGGCATATATTGGTCAATGTTGGCCTCTCAGTACCACTGGTTTGTCAACATTGGAAGAATAATAAAGAGTTTTAGTAGACCGTGGTTTCAAGCCACGCTATTTGTAGTGGGAGCTCGCGCTGCCACTTCGATGCATGCTCCCAAGCGCGCGCCCGTGGCGGTAGCGTGCCTCTGAAAACGATCTACTAAAACTCCCTAATGTCATAAAACGGCTAATGTTGGCCCCTAGGCACCATTGTTTGTTAACATAGGAAGTAACGCTACTGGAATAACAATGCTTGGATTTGGGCTAGTTGGTTCGACGTTATGAGGTATGCTGCGCTGCTAAGTTACACTGAATAAACACGTAAACTTTAAGTCGATATAAAAAGGACACGACGTGCGTGTGAAAGCGCAGACTAACAACTGTTCATTTTTCGTTTTTTCTTCTTCCTCCTCTATACACGAGTTTTTGAAAGACGAAGATTTGTCTGATACTTCTTAAAGACTGGATGATTAATGTCATCGCGGGAAATTGTAGACACCGTAGTTAAAACAAAAAGAAGAAATGTCGGAGTTTTGAAATACAAACATCTAATTGAAAAATTGTGGAAACTGATGAATGTCTTTTCTGGCATTTGTAGGCATTTTATCTCGATAGGTGTATGTGTCTATGTGATGGGTACCTTGTAGTTGACGTTTGCCCTGTTGTGCCGCGGGATCTTTTTTAAATTTAATTTCCCTTCAAAGATACTGAGGGTTCACTAACGCACGTGCCGTGCCTTTATGAAGTCACGTGAAAAGCCTCCATGATTTCACGCTTGGTCCTGTCTCGTGACCTATCTAAGGTGGTGGTAGTTCCTAGTAGAGTCTCTTATTAGCGGCGAGATGTTTTGGTAGCGTCCTCGTTTGGTTACCTTTCGTGACGTCATTGCCTCGTGAACAACAAGTTTGATGGTGTTTGTAATGAGCATGGTGAAAGCCTGAGATCATAGCGCTCTCAAAGAAACACTGCACACACCGTCCAAATTGGAGTTCTCCCATTCCTCTTATTTTCGTCGCTGAGAAATCCTTTGCTGACGTCATAGTCATCATTCGGCCATTTGTGGTGGGCCGACCACAGCGAGGCTTTCGATCGCTCACGTTGCCAATACCCTAATTACACTAGCGCTCTCAACTGTCATTAAGCCAACGATCGTTGGCATCTCCCAACTGTCATTGAGCTCAACTAAGTTGTCCGGTGTTACACGATACATAGGCCTAACAACCAGAGCTGAGATGCGCGTCAAGGGACACAGTTGAAACCCAAATGAAACCAAATCTGATGTCACCTTTTTGTTTTTTAAAGGGATGCAAATAAATTATATGTACATCTTTCATTCACTATAAACGTTCAAAACAAAATAAAATGAACTTACATTTTTTTTTGTTTTCAGAGTAAATAACCGACAATCAGAACGTTTCACAAATTCCAGCGCGAACATTTTTATCGGCACCGACATCATATGTCCCCCTCTCGCCGAGCTTTGGTTTCCGCGACGTGCCGAGGTCGTTCTAACGACAGCTCTGGCCCCGAATCATACCTCTTTCGACAATATTTGCTGCTATGATACTTTCTAGATACTCCCCAAATCTTCCGCAATCAGAAGTGCTTCGCCGGCGCTGGCCATGGGCGGTGATGCGGCGGATGCCGCCATCTTTAGCTCTATTGGGTCGAACCCCAGTCAGTTATAAGGGCCGCCCTCACTAGCGAGAAAACGCGAAAACGACTGCGAGAAACCAGGACATCCGTGCTGCTTATATCGCGTGCCAAGATGATTCCTTGAATTGGATTCCATGCTTCATACGAAGCACAGATGTGCCGGTTTCTCGCAGTCGTTTTCGCGTTTTCTCGCTAGTGTGGGCGGCCCTATACTCTATTTCACTTTATGATGTACCGCAGGCTTGTTTGGCTAATTGCGGTCCTGCTTTTTTATTTTAAATCGGATTAAACCTGTTATACCGTCAGGAGGTGCAAGTAGAGAGAAACGGATTATTTCCTTTATTTTTCGCTCTCGCTTAGAAATTATAATTGTACCGCGGGAAAGACTACAAGCGCGAGCTCGTTACTTTAGGGCACATCAAGGCGACACAAGCTCTCGTGAATTAAGGGCAGCTGCCAACGCTATGAGCTCGCGCTTCTAGCCTTCGCTGCGGTACAACATAAGGGAAAACTAAGGTGGCTCAATGTCCTTCTGTTTAGGGTGATGCCACCCTCTGTAGTACCCGATGCCGACAGGACGCCCTCATGGGTAAAAAACAAAGAAATTGACAAAAACACAATGTCGCCATAGCGCAGTCAGCGCCACAAACGCGTGCAGGGACACGCTGTTTCACGCTATTCTTAAAGGGACCATGAAACGATTCTGAAATCGAATTTCATCCACCGGACGCCGTAAAAGGTGTGAAAAGAAACATGAAAACACAAAAATAGGAAGCCAACAAAATTTTTTGCTATAGAACTTTTAAAAGAAAACTGGACTCTTTTGCGCCTTCTTTCCTTCGAAAGCTCTCTGACTTTTCACTGCTATGCATCCGCGGAACTGCAGCACGTCAGCCGAATCCATGTCGCCTATTGGGTAAGCGCCAGTCATGGGCACGTTACCAGTAAAAAATAACAGTGTTACAGTTACAATTACCTAGAGAGAAAAAGTAACTCTGTTACAGTTACAGTTACCGGTTTTAAAAAGTAACGTGTTACAGTTACAGTTACTGCAAAAACAGTAACGCCGTTACTTTCTCGTTTCATTTTTTTTTTGCGTCATTCGCCGTTTCAGCATTTTGATGTGCATAATTTATATGCAATGATTGTTATAACTTAAAATCAACCGTTTTTCAAAATTGTCATCGGCCCGCGTCAGTGAACGTTTTGGTTTATTTTTCACTCCGAAACGAATGAGGACAGAGATGGTCACATAATTAGATTCTGGTATTTACTCGGAAGCAGGCCTAAACATAGAATGTCAAGCAGCTTCCAAAGAATATAGGCGGAAAGGGGACAATTAGCTTCAGGTGCTTTACGAGTGTGCGACGACCACCGCGGCGTCTATGTCCGAAACACGAACTGTGGAAGTCGTGTTCACTAGAGCGGCTTCGAAGAGAAATAATAAATTAAACAAGCGCCGGCTTTCTGCACAATTTGGGGACGGCTTTCTTGAAATCTATTGGGATGAGGAAACGGCGAACGACTGGTAGTAAAAACGACAGCACGGACATATCCCAGACATAGCCCAGACGGAATACTCGGAGAAATTGCACGACCACCAACACCCACAGATGGTACGCACGAGAGAAGAGTGAACCACAGTCGGTGAAACAGACATGGTTTGCCGCCCGTATACCACCGCGGGCGCCGCTTCCTTTATCTCGCGGTTTCGTGCTGACTCGAATGTCGTACATCCTCGGTCGTGGGCGGAACCAGGCTGTTTTTTGTTTGCTTATAGCGTAGCCACGCTTTTTTTTGTCAGCGAGAAGTTTGGAGAAAAATACTTCAAGATGGCAATTTCTCCATGTCCGCGGCAGTGGGTTCAATTTATATAGTAAAAAAAAGGTAACTGTAACGGCCTGAACAGTTACAGTTACCCAATAAAAAAGTAACAGTGCAACAGTTACAAGTTACCAGTATTAAAGAGTAACGCGTTACAGGTAAAAGTTACCGGAAAAAGTAACTAGTTACCGGTAACGCGTTACTAGTAACTAGTTACTCCCCAAGACTGGTAAGCGCCTACCTCACCAGCACCGCGATCATAAACAATAAATAGCCGGCAAATGTTTCCTAAAAGTTTTGTTAAATAATATTCAGATCCACATTTTGTAGCATAATTAGAGATGTGTGGCGAAAATTGCCAAATTTGATAATGCTGAGAGCCAAGCGCCATCTATCGTGTGGTAAACGAAGCTGAGAGCCAGCTCCGGAGGAACTCCATGGGACGAATATGTTGCGAATAACCGACGAATTTTGCCCGGCGGCTTTTGCTCTGCGCGTGGAATCAGCACAGTGCCTGCTACGTCGCGCGCAAAGCGAGCGTGCCGTCGGGCGGCGTTCGCCAGTTATTCGTCACATAATTCGTTCCATGGAGTGAATTTACGCACTTTTTACGATCAAATCAGCGAATTTACGCACTTTTTACGATCAAATCAGCATGGCCGACAGCGTCGCTTGGTCGCGACGACCAACGAACGTTTATTTTTCTACGTGTTCTTCTCGCGCGTCCCGACTTCAAGCAGCAAGAAAAAAGTACTTGAAACAGACCTAGACGAACAAGAACGCTGGATCCACGAACACTCGAGAAAAGCTACGACGGTCACGAATCCACCGACTCCGACCAAGCGAGCTGCGCAGAATATAGGCCTAGCAGGCACTCCGACTCGGCGCAGCGTTGCTTCGACCGTTCGACGGTACTTGGCCAAGACAGTCTGCCCACGACCGGCTGGCGTGCTGAATGGAATATGCCCGCGCGACCCTTGTGGACCCTTCCCGTATTATACAGGGTGGAACAAGGAGACGGCAGGCTCTTTAAATCGACCGGAAAATTCGGTTTCTTAACCTATCACGCTACGACTTTGTGCAGCGTTGCCCACAGATGGTGCATTTTTTTTGTAAAATTTGCAAAGAATGAACTTACCTGAGGAAAAAGTAAAGAAAGAAAAAGGCTTAGCTCCTATGAAAACGCAGCGACGCCACCGGTCTTCAAAGAGCACGGCGCCGTTTCGCACGGGACACAAGAGATGGCGCAACGAACGCCGCCAACGAACGAGCATTCGGCGCCGAGAGCCAGCGTCTTTAGCAGACTATCTTTTCGACCCAAAAGCGGCGCGCGTTCCGCAGGCGGCGACAGTCGCAGAAACAAAAACAGGCGCGGTAACAACAAGCAACTGCAGTTCCTTGTCTGCTAAATACGCTGGCTCTCGGCGTCGTCTGCTCGTTCGTTGGCGGCAGTTGGCGTCGCGACCGCTTGCGCCATCTCTTGCCTCCCGTGCGAAACGGCGCCGTGTTGTTTGAAGACCGGTGGCGTCGCTGCGTTTTCATAGGAGCTAAGCCTTTTTCTTTCTTTACTTTTTCCTCAGGTAAGTTCGTTCTTTGCAAATTTTACAAAAAAAATGCACCATCTGTGGGCAACGCTGCACAAAGTCGTAGCGCGATAGGTTAAGAAACCGAATTTTCCGGTCGATTTAAAGAGCCTGCCGTCTCCTTGTTCCACCCTGTAGTTTGATCGCTGACCTCAATTTTAGATTAACAGGTGAGGTCAATCTCTTCCCCTCGTCATCTTCTTGTTTTCCGAGGCAGTGTTGACGAACACTGTCGTCGAAAAGGAACTCTCGTCGATTCTATCTTCTTGTTTTGTGTGATATAGAGCTCGAATAAACGCCGTATGGATTACCTTCGTAACACGGTATGTACACTTTGTTATTAGTATGCCATTTTTATTCTGACACGACTGCACGTCACTGTCGAGCTAAAAAAGTTAGTGGGAGCTACGTGCAATGCCGGGCCAACCTTCCTTTGCCGAGTGCCGCATCAGTATCGAGTTGCAATCGTAAAAGATCGGTCCCGAAGCGCTCACCAACAGCGCGAATACAGCACTTCCATCAAACGCGCGCGTCCGTTCAGAGTGTGAACAGGTATTTACGTGGCTCTTGCTGACACTGTCGTAGTTCAAACGTATCTTTTTTAGCGTCGGCTCGCTCCTGCATCTCCGAGGCCGTGAAAAACGCCGCGGCGATTTGTTTCCATCTACGTCGCTTTGCAAACGACTGACACGGGCCGCCTTTTACCAACAATGACAGCTTGGTTGACTTCTGGAGTCTTCACCGGAAGACTCGCCGCACTTCCCAACAGGCATACCGGCGTATGAGAGTAGTCCCATGCTGTCGCTGTAGCGCAACATATCTCATTGAATTTCGCACAGCTGCGATGTGTCCATGGCTATCGCGGCGATGAGAGGCGTCGATTCAGAAAATACGTCGGTGACATCAACGCAGTAAAACCTACCGGCGCACCCCCAAATCGCCGCCGCTAACGCTCCCACTCTCCTACTGCCGAGAGAACTTCCGGTTCCTGTCCCAGCGTACGTCACGACCGTCAAAATTACGCCGCAACTTGTTTTGCGGTCAGTTGGAGAGAAAGAAAAAGTCGATATTTCATTATTTTTTTGTGTAGAAGTTAATAAACCGAGACGAAAACGGATTCCTGTTCGGCATTCAGTGAACGTTGAAGGTTTAATGTAAAAGTTATCTGGCAAAAGTAAAAAGGTCATTTCATGGTCCTTTAACAAAAAAAGTAAATTAAACGTGTGGGACAAAATGGCCAGATGCCTCCACCCTAAGCAAAGCGCACATGAAGCCACCCTAGGTGAAACAGAGTATAACTAAAATAGGCCAGCTCACTTGAACTCAGTGATTGTTAGCGGCTCAGTGGCAGTTGGCGCCGCCGTGTAACTCAGGCCGATCGCGATTAAGTTATATGTCGTTCACTTAATGACAGTTAAAAGTGGAAATGTAACTAGGGTATTAGCTGCATCCTGCACAGTGTGCTGCAAGGTTATGAAGTGTTTGCAGCGCTCTACATGCGTTTTGTTTGCTTTCTTATTTCCCCGTTCAGACGTCTACCAGTCTTTCCGATGTATGATTTTCCACAGGTCAGTGGTATTTTGTAAACCATTCCTTCGATACATTCAACGAACTTGCATCTGTGTTTTACCCTACACGATGCTTCACTTTTTGTGTTGTTTTCCTGTTTGTTCACCTTGTTCTATAATCCTTTTAGCTTGAAAGGGGCGGATATGGCCATTCTGACTTCGTGTTTTTCGGTGACCTTTCATCTTGTGCGAAAAATTGTCGACGTATAGCAGCAGTACGATTTTCGTTTTTTAGCATTCTATATGGGCACTGTTCTACATACAAGACGAATGCAATATACAAAATTTTAAAACATATGGTGAAAAACATTACATACGGAACTCCGCACGAAACATTAGATATAAAAAATAACACAAAGAAGCTCCAATTTTTTTTTTTAATTTGTATAGATTTAGTTATAGACGTTTATACATTATTTTTGTGATTCTACATTCAATGTTCCAGTGGACAAGCCTAGGGACCTAAGGCGTAAAGAAAGGTTTAAAATCCCCAGAATTTACACGCCATACGAAAAAAATGTGCAGAACTCACTTTACTCCCACCTTATTTAATGAGCTCACTGAGCCTTTAATGAAAATAAATTCGATAAAAGTACTAAAAAGAAAAATGAAAAAATCGGTGCCTCTCATTACCTCCATAAACACTGCTTTACTCTCATCCCTGTATACTTGCCTCGTAATGATTTCAATAGTTGTGTTCATTTTGTTTTGTGCCAAATTTGGGCTCTGTTTTGTATTAATGTTGGTATTGGTCGCCATATTACACACTCGTTCGATTTTTTATCATGCTGCATTGATATGTATTTCGCTGGATTGTCTGGTCCTACGCACAAGCAGTATACTGCTTTTGCAGGCCAGCATTATTTATATGTTTTTGTAAATTGAATAAAAAACATTATTATTATTTTGCTCGGTTTTACCCTTGTCTGTGAGTGTATTTATGCATTTGTATGCTATAGCCACCATTAGGAGTTCTGTGTAACCGCTTGCTTGTAATTGGCTTGTATGTATTCATAGGCCATCCGACATTTTGCGGGAACATGATTTTCTTATGGTTTGCCAGTCACATCTTCAGGCGACGCTCCTCTTCACTAACTTCTGTGCCCGGAGTCCTACGGCAGAATTCATTTACCCCCCCTCGTCTTGAACATCCAGCACGTGTGTCTGTTTCCAAATGTCATATTTATGTCCAAGAACTGCAGTCCTCTGTGCGCTTCTTTGAACTTCTCCATGACCTTTGTGTGCACCATGCTTGTCATTTCGTTTATCGGAGAACATACCGAAAATTCCTCCACGTGTCTGAAACACCTCACAACTCTATTCTCCTAGAAAAACCGCTGTAATTCTTGCATTGAGTAAAGTAAATGTCGCACTAGGCTAGTGCTATGCATAAACCTATGCAGATGCCTTCTTTTTGCGAGTATACTTTCCCCTCTTATATGACGCGTAGAGATCATAATTAAGCTAGTTTGAGACCTATGAAATTCTTTACGCTGATCCCACTCTGTTTTTGAAATTTTAGAGTGCCGTATGCGTCGATGCATTCTTCCACTGCCTCTAGTGCTTCTTCCTGTGGGATGTTGTAATACATGTATTTCTCGTCAATCGAAAGGCGGTGATGGGCTGCGGCCCTTTCGAAAATTGGATCACCTCGTCTGAGTTGAGTACCAAGAATGAATATCCCACTTGGAGAATAGACCCGTTGCTCTGGGGCAGGGGGCGCGAGCGCGTCCTGAAGACTCTGTTAAGGCTAGCCCACATGGTGCGTTTTTCTCCGCGTCTGCGTCGCGTCTGCGCCTGCGCTTTGACGTCACTTCCGGCGCCGGGACGAAACGCAGCGTTTTTAGGCGCATTCCGGCGTATCTGGAGGAGCCAGATATTTTGCGTCCAGGCGTCGCGTTTCGCGCTGCGTCTAGAAAGCAACAACCAACCAACGGCCGTGTTCACTAGTTGCAAGGAGCGTTTGAATTTTCTCTTCTGTTTTCGCCACTGTAGGACTGTAGTTTTCGCCACGGACCTAGCGAAAAAGGTGATAAAAATAATAATAATTTTTATTTGCACAGATTGCGATACCTACTCGGCAGCGTGCAAGGCTAGGCAGACAGGCAGGTGCGCCTTCTAGCCCACCGCCAAGTAGGAAAAGGGATACGGGAGGGGAAAATAAAAATGCAAACACTCAAAACAGAAAGATACACATACAAAAACGAGTAACAGCACTGTGCCATTCCACGGCAGAGCGCCCGCCAACGCTCGCAGCAGGGCGAACATGGGTATCCTTCCCCCCGCGGACATCAGTTTACAATACCTTTTGCACAAATCCAGGGACCTCTCCCTGCTCCGCGGGAGACGCTGACGCTCCTTCAGCGGAACAGAGAGGAGCTAGCGAAGTACAAAAGCATCCTGCACTCTTGCAGGCGAAATTTAAAGAATACAAGGACACCGAGAGACAAAGGAACAAAATTAATACTATCGGCAACAGCCGCAAGAACACAACCTCTGTAGCGGCCAGCTGTAAATGTTTTGGCTCGTGAGATGGTGATGCCGATGGCGTACCGAAAGGTGGATGAGGCGTACGCACTAAAAAGAATGAAAATGAGTGAAATTGAGCTTCATTGCATTTTATGTAATAAAAATGCGTGCTTACTATTAATAAAATTAAATATTTCGGCATGTAGTCATCATTTAACGCGCGATTTTTATCTAAAATTTGCGTTTGTTTCTTAAGCGCGTCTGGCTACGTTGGGCAGACGCTTCGGAAACGCAGACGCGAACCGCTGCCCGGTAGCGCTGCGTGTGGTTTGACTGGGCGCACGCGTCTGGCTTCCAAGCCGAGACGCGCGTCTAGACGCACTGAAAAACGCGCCATGTGGGCTAGCCTTTATACTCCGACGTAACGCGCGCGCGCGTGCGAGCGCGTCACAGCGACGTCACGTCGGCGAAAACCCGACGCTCTATACTCCGGCGTCGTGGCGCAACCGACGCGACCGGCGGCGTTCGACGCCGCCTGACCGCCTCGACGCCAAAATGGAGCATGCCGTATTCCGCGCCGGCCGCGCCAGCGACGCCGGACCAGAATGCATCACACGCTGGCTCCCGGCAGCCCTCGCGGGGGAAGCGCGGCGAATACGAGCAGACGACGGGAGCACCACTCCGTGTGGCGTCATGTTTGAAGAATCGGACTCGGTCGTCGAGAAGCTGATCGAGGGAATTCGTCCTCACCCGTGTGTCTACGACACGAGGAAGCTTGAGTACCGTAGACTGCGCTTGTCAAAGATGTACGGTATGTACATTGACCGCCTACGCTTGCGGCGCAGGCGGGGCACCAACAATGCAAACGCGAGTTTTCGTCGTGCAAGGTACGTCCACGCCATCGCTCGAACTTGGCGCTCAAGAAGCGCGAGAATTTTCGTCTGCTATTCGAAACGAAAAGGAACCGGAAGTGGCGCGCTCTCGCAGGAAACGTGCCCTCGTAGTCAGATTCTGCGCATGCGCCGCGCCGGCGGCCCACCGACGCCCGCCGCGGGAGCCGCCAGGGCCGCCGGAGTATAAAGAGGGCGAATTTTTGACGCACTCGGCGTGACTGACGTGACGTAGCCGACTTCAGCCAGCGTTTGCTGTCGCGCGCGTTACGTCGGAGTATAACAGAGCCTTTACGCAAGACGCGTCCATGTTATGCTGGCTGCATCTTCCGTGTGGCGCTGTAACGTTCGATTTTGTACGTGCCACGTTCGAATACAAGCAGGTGTCAGCAGCTGTAGATGCGCGGTATCGAAACGCCTAAAAAAAAGAAAAAAAAAAAAAAACCAGAGTTATGCAGCTCGCGGCCGCAGCGTCCCAATAAACATTCCTTTCATCTTTGCTTTCTTTCATAGCTTCCGCGAGCACGCATATTTCACTTTACGTGATAGCGAAGCCGAAGCTACTATCAAAAGCGCGTCTTCCCGAACGATGCTCGCATTGCACGAGCGCGCGTGCTTGGCAGGGACGCTGAAAGCTCGCAGCCCGCTCTTGTAGCCTCTGCGACGCTGGCACTTCCAATGGAACGGAGTAGAAAAAACTCTAGTGGGGAAGCGTATTGATGCATGTTCGAAACGCGAGCCAAATATTCCATTTTTCTCGCCTGGAGCGCTGCTCAAAACTTGAGAGCTACGGGCCTATTTTGCTCACCTGGAGCGCTGCTCAAAACTTGAGAGCTACGGGCCTATGACATCCAGGACGCCAACCACGATGGCTATGAGAATTAACTACATCGGACCTCCGTCTTCAGGTATACGTGACGGCACCATTCCACCCATGTTGCGCGACCGTGCTACAGCTATCGCTTTCGTTTCTTCGCACATTGAGGGCGAAAAGTACGACTTTTTCATACTTCTTTCGTTGATGGCTTTTTGTTCCTCGAAAGATTTTTGCATGAATTCCTTGGCTTTCGTTTCGTACGTCCCTTGGTTTAAAATGACAAATTCTCCTGTCTTGCTATAGCCAGCAGAAGCCAGCGGTTATTTCTTCATTGAAAGAATGTAGTCGTCTGTGTTTCGTCCTCTCTATGTTTTATACTTTCTGTGATCTAGTACAATAGCGCGTTGCTGGTGTTCCAGCTTGGTTGCCTGGAAAATCGTCGTCTGTTTGAAACCTCCTGGACGCCTTCATCTAAGCGCGCATCTCTCTCCCTCTTTTTGAAAACTTTTCTTGCGATGCCACGCTCCATGCCGATGAAGCCCACTGTGTTTGCCTATGGCTGTACTGTGTATTTAATACCCTTCCCTGATGTTTCGGAGACCTTCTTTGGAAACGTCAGGGCCCGTTTGCTCGAAGCGCGGTTAAAGGGACACTGACAGGGCATTTATGCTCGCCGAGATTTTTAGTCGTACATGACATATGAGGGCCCAACTACCCAGAACAAAATTTGCGGCTCGAAATTCGGTTTCTTTCCGCCCGAAAACCGCCGATCAAGAACTAGCCGGTTCGAGTCTCGCTCACTCTCTTTTCCTAAGGTATCGATGCGATTACCAAATTTAATCGAAGTCGTGGGTCATTGAAGGCACACAGTCAATATTAAAAATAGAAATAAATATGAAACCCATTTTTTCTGGCTTCTAAAAAGCTGCAATAACGTTGATTAAAAAAAAAGGTGCACACACAACCGGAAGCCTCTGTGCGTTCACTGCGTAGATAGTTCTCAACATGGCGTCGTCAGCGTCGTATCGCGTATCGTGGGACTGGGACTAGCGTGCTGGACGGCGATGGCAGGGGACGACGGGCGTGGGACCTCTACTTCGTTCGCGGTACCGGCGAATCTTTCTTCCTTCGAAAGAGAAATCTTGGATAGAACAAAACAATTAGGATTCGTCGTCGTCTGCTGCGCGGCAGGAGAAAAAAAAAAAAAAAAGGAGGAAAAAAAAAAAAGCGCGGTCGGGTGTAGCCACGTGACTTCCGCCACTCCCGCTATCCTCTCCACTTCTCCGTTTCGGTTTCGGTTTCGCGCAGTTGCGTTTTTTGGCTTTATTAAAAAAATACGCTACTCTGTTGCAAAATATTAATTGGGTAGTCCTCCGACACCATAATAAAGCGCCTGGCAAAAAATGAAAAAAATTTTTTGGGGGGTGTCAGTGTCCCTTTAAGCGCTAACCGCGGCTAAAGTTAGCCGCAGTATCTAGGAGAGGGATTTCGAAATCACGTGATTGGCTCGGTAGGGATGCGGGGAAACATGGCGGTGTCTTGGTGAGTTAGCGCCGCTCGCTTTGGAACTAACATGTCTTTGTAGCTGCAATATCGGGCGCGTTAGTCAGCAACGAATGGTGCAGGAGGCTTTCGCTTTGCTTTACCTCACTTAAATCGCAAAGCATGAGCAATGACCTCGCCGCATTTTTAAGATAGTTTTTCGATTCTGGCCATTCCTAAGCCTAAATGAACGCGATAACTGTCGGCATGGCAACGTCTTTGGAAAGTGGATTGCCTTGACTCAATCGGCCGGGTATTGATAGCACACAAAAGCAGAGAGCGTCCCCAATACATAGGTTGCACTGACGTAATTTGGTCCTCCTTTCTGGTGGCCGAACTTCCTCGAGCGTAGCCTTTACTGCAGCATATTCTACGAGCAGTACACGAGCGTCGCGAGCGAGCGGAAACGAGTGAGCACAGCTTCATTATACTTCGTTTCACTTTATCTGCGAGCGAAGCCAAAGCTAGAAGCACGAGACCAGCGCTTTTTGCGTTTCTGCCCAGCTCGCGCGCTCGAGCAAAGCCTGAAGGCACGGAGCTTTCGTGCTCGCCCTTCCAGCTTTGCCTTAGCTCGCACATAAGGTGAAACGAAGTATAACAGCAGGTTTTGGCCACCAGAAAGGAGAAAGGATATGATGTCACGTGCAACCCACGTATAGGAAGTATTCACTGGCGGCCATAGCTGTGTGCACGACTGCTGAGCGCGTGCTGATGGTGAGCTTCCACAGTTCTTTTGTAACGTGCATTCCGCACCCTCAAGAGTGCCGGTCTTAGCAACCTATTAATGTGGGCTCGTTCAGAGCATGCGCTCTAGACAGCACCCACAAATATGGCGCCCAATATAGCCCCGTGCGCGACCGAAAGCGTCGCTGTGGTCGGCCTTCCACGATTGGTCGAACGCTGACTATGACGTCGGAAAGGGGATTTATATCGACGGAAATAAGAGGAATGAAAGAACTTTAATTTTGACGGTGTTGGCAGTGTTCCTTTAAGAGCGCAATGATTTCATGCTTCCAACATGCTAATTACAAACACCATCGAACTTGTTGTTTGCAAGGTAATGACGTCACAAAGGGGAACCACAGGAGGGCGCCACCAAAACTTCTCGCCGCTAATAGACCTTTTTCCAAATTACTCGAGCATCGAGGAGAACGCTGGAAGTGTAATTGACCGATCTCACCAAGCGTTCGACGCATGCGCGAGGCAGCCATAACTTTAGTTCACTGGAAGCAATCGGCAGTGCACGAGACTGCTCGTGCCCTGCACGCGCAGAGCTTCAGCGAGCTTGTCGCACGCGCAAAAAGACTAAAGTTCCTTCGATGCATTGCGGCAGCGGTGGCGTAGTCAAAGTGGCTGGTGAGATCGGTCTATTCTACGGTCCGCGCGCGCTGCCTTCTTCTTATAAAAGATTCGAAGTAAATAATCATAATAATGCTTTGACGAACGCGCGTGCAAGGCAAAATTTGTTTTAGACTTTTGCTTTAGAACAATTACTACTGCAGACGCCAGTACGTGCAACGCGTGTAACTACACTTGTAGAATGCACCTCGGTGCTTGGGAAATTTAGAGAAAGGTCTATAGACCTTTCCAATGTTTACAAAATCACAGTCCAGCGTGCGATCTTCACAGCCCAGCACGGGCGTGTTCGTCGCTTCGGAAAGCGAGCAAAGCACGCGCCATACGCACGAACGCTCAAAATGTCACCGGCCACAAGCTCGTTTTTGGAAAGGTCTATACACCTTTGCAAGTGGAGGCCGGCTTAACCTCGAACCGCGCGCCAAGGTGAGGCGGACATACTCTCCAGCCAGGACGTTCGCTGCTTGTCGTACAGTGTTGCCAAGCGCCTCTTGCTGAAGCCTCCACCACTGAGCGCAGAAAGAAAAAGAAAATAATTATAAAACGTACGGGTGTTTTCTTCGACCGCGAAAGAGCGCAAACAGTTAAATAAAATACCTAAACCAGTAACAAATCGAAAATTTAGAAAAATATCTAGAGTGTCGAAGCGCTCATCAGAATGCGACAGAAGCGGCATGGCCATTGCATCCACGATGGCTGCGCTCGCGGCAGTTCTGCGTTCCACGACGTGCTGGAACAGAGGCTGCGATCAATATAAAGTCAGCTCCAACCCTTGAACATACCCCGTCCTACAATATGTGATGCTACGATTCTGTGTGGCTTACCTCCTCGTGCGTTCCGAAACAGTAAGTGTGTCGCTAACGCTGGCCTTCGGCGATACACGACGGCGCCATCTTGTCATCGCGCACCCTATTGAGGTGCCCTTGGCGCACCCCAGCATGGCGGAAACGTTAAGCGGCGCCAGCATCGCTCAAAATGACAGCGCACAGGAGCCTTTCTTGCAAACGTGTATGGACTCCGTAAGTGTGACATCATGGGCCCAAACAAACCGTTGCTAGGGTCGTTGTTATGGACAAATACATGTAGCTAGTTTTCGCTACGAAAGCACGACCGTTCAAAAATCAGGTGTAGGATTTAAACTTCTAAAAATCACAGATATAGAAAGCTTGATTGTCATCTATGTTTCGACAGAAGTGTGCCGGTAATCGCTTGTTTCTAAATTATTCACGACTGCAACTTCCGGTCCTCAAGATGCCCGCAGCAGACGACGAATGCAAGTAGTATGCCGTCTGTCACACACAACGCATCGCGGGTTCGATGATGATCTTCACCAAAATAGCACATCCACGGAATTTGATGTATGCCAAGGGGGAAAACAAGCAAAATACTGCGAAATCGCGATAGACTTCTTCAAGAATAATAATAATAACAAACGACTTTTTCGACGGCGAACGATTTGTTTCTCATGCTGGCCTGCACTACGCCGGTAATGCACTTCAGGTCGTCGATCGCAACTGATCTGGATGGCGTGGTTTGACTTTACGGCATTTTCACCCCTCTGAACTAAGCTGGGTTTTTCACAGAAAAAGAACGCACATTGCGGAGGCCTCTACGGCCATGGCGATGCACTTGTTTTTGTTGCTCGTTTACCGACGCAACTCAATGAAGACGCCCGCTGCAACAGAGGCCAGCAAATCTATCGTGTCGTCTGCTACCAAAGCAAAGCGGAGTGTAATACTTCAGAAATGGCTTTCATCGTTGCAATACGACACTGAGACGACAAGAACATTTTCATAATTAGATATCAAGAAGTTAGGTTGCTTACAAAAAATGATTTACTTACTTGTAAGCAAAAATCTAGCCTCATGTGGAGTCTCCATGCATTAATCCAGAGCAACGCCCTTAGCAACGGTTTGTTTGGACCCAGACGCCATGTTGTGACGTAGTCACTTACGAGGTCGATTGGGAGGCTGTCTGCTTGTGTGTGCTATCAACAACCGGCCGATTGAGTCAAGGCAATCCGCTTTCCAAAGACGTTGCCATGCCGACAGTTATCGCGTTCATTTAGGCTTAGTAACGGCCAGAATCGAAAAACTATCTTAAAAATGCGGCGAGGTCATTGCTCATGCTTTGCGATTTAAGTGAGGGCTGCCACTGAAATGCTAATTGCCAGCCTTTCGTTTCCAAGTTTCTTGCTGTGTGGGCAACGTACCGTGCGTATTGGGGGTAATCGTCTAGGCTGCTGAGTAGCACCAGAGCTACTCAGGAGTCCTTTGGAAGGTCTGCATTTTCGTAGTTGGAGATGTCGTCAAGTGCTTCAAGGTCAAGCCAAAGAGCAGCTAGTCCAGCGGTTGTGGAGGAGGTATGAAAACTGAGTTTTCTTGATGTGGTCACATTAAGTTCTGGGATGGAGATCGCTGCAGTATGTGATTCACAGCTGTGAAGCACCGAGTCATCGGTGCTGAAATGTATCCATCCTAAGAAAGATTACTCGATTATCTCTTCAGCGAGGCCTCGAGCGACAACTTGTGCCGTGAGTTGTTTGTTTCTGGGCATGGGAGTGGACTCATTGATATTCAGCGATCGGGCGTATGGTGGTGGAGCTGGGTAGATCATATCAAGGGCTTCTATAAACCCTTCAAACTCTGTTGCGAGATATCCTAGACGAGAGGGGGGACGGCTGCGCAAGCGGTTCAGGAGAGAACCCGTTGACTGGTAGGTCGTTTGCCATGCGATGTGGCAAAGCGTCAGTTCTTTGCCGTGGTTTTCAACAAGGGTCATCCTTCCTTCTACTAGCGTCGGAATGTTAGGTGAGTACCTGGGCAGGCCTAGACATAAACGAACAGCAATTCGTTGGAGTGTTTCAATGGCTAATGACTGCGCGTCCCTGATGTGGACCTGTGGCAATGCATACATCACTCTGGAGAGAATCAGGCCCCCATACAGTTGCATCATCATTGCCTGAGGTGTTCCCCATCTGCTACCCATGATCATACGGATGACATTGAGATATCGGCGACATTTAATGAGTGCTGACTCTACTGCAGGGCGCCAGGAGATGCGGTCGTATAGTAGAAACCCTAGGATAGGAATACGTTCAAACCCGCGTCACTTGTGTTCCGTTGATTTTGTAGATTTTGTTACTTGTAGCTCTGGTCGTTGAATGGTACTGAAGGTCAGCTCTTTTACATGTGGAGTGAGTAAGTCCCAGCTTTGATATTTCGTCTACAAGTACGATTAGAGCATCCTGAAGCGCTTGCCTTATCTTGCTGTACACCTTTGTTGGGGCAGAAGCCCAGAGGGCCACGTCATCAGCGTAAATTGCAATGTTTATTACTGGTGTATCGATGTTCATCAGTTGTAATTCCTCTGACAAAGCGGCCATGGCAGCGTTGAACAAAACGGGCTTATTATACCACCTTGTTGTAGCCTCTGCTGGTGTCAGTCTTTCGAACAGGAAATTCAAACCAGGTGCTGATACGGGGCGTATGTCAGGATGTGTGTCCTAAACCCTGCCTCGGCGATGGATTCGATGAGAACATAAATGCGTTGAATAGAATGAGATGGTAGAACATGTATAGTTCGATGTACTCAAAATAAAGACTGGTAATGCTTGCGTTTAGGCTAGATTCTTTGACATTATGAGGTCAAAGAAGCGAAGTTACACTGAACAAACACGTAAACTATAAGGCGATATGGTAGAGAGAAAAGAACACGACGTACATGTGTTCTTTTCTGCACACGTGTATTGCAAAGAATACGACGCACTAGGGCAATACTTTGCTTGATTCGGGCATTGATGCGGTGAACTTTTGCTTTGTCATGAGGTATCCTCTCGCCCCGATATTGACATTTAACTTCTCCCGTTCATAAAATGGTTGTCAGCTTGCCGCTCAACGTAAAGTATGTCGTATAGTCATTTTCTACGCGGGCACCGCCGTCTTGTATCGCGGGACTTCCAGTACGCGGGAAAACATAGTTTTGCTCTTGCCACACCACTGGGTCAAGGTCACGTCCTAATCACGACTGTCTATCATTTTTGTTTTGCCTTTTCTATAGTGTTTTCCTTGCTCCAAGCTATAATGGCGCGCTTTTTGTTTTTCATCCCGCATATTTGGTTTGTCATCTACCGTATTTTTCAGACTATAGTCCGCGGTCTAAATATTTTTCAAGATTTGAAATTTTACCCGATGCGGACTATCTTCAGTCGCGGACTATAAAATTAATTTTTTTTTCCAGATCGTTCACTGTGGCAAGACGCGAATGATTTCATGAATAACGGAGTATATTCATGTTGATTTATGTATGATGCAAGCTTCTTTGTGAGCTAATACAGCAGGAATTCGTCGAGGTGTGCTGTAAATGATATTGTGTATGATAAGTTTTACTTTCGGTCTAGGCATTAAAAGTGCGGACTAATGCACTGCGTGTGAGAACTACGCACTGGGTACGGACCATCTAAGAAAAAAAGATTTATTTTGACCCCAAATTTGCCCCTGCGGACTATGCACGGAGTGCGGACAATATATATAGTCCGGAAAATACGGTGCGTGGTCGGAGACGATGATAAACGAAAAAGGTCTCTATAGAGACGATTAACTCCATAAATTGTATATGCTAGGGAAAAAAGTTGAATTGGCGAGAAGTGTTTAACAAATGAATTGAAAATTAAATGCTTAAAGTGAGTGAGTGAGAATACGTTTATTTCAGAAAGGGGACACCGGATACCTTGACGAAAGTCATCTTATCCGGTGGGGGATGTAGAGGGTAGGGGTTGGGATGTTCCGCCTTCTTGACGAAGTCAAGAAGGGTGTCGAGGATTAGCTTCCTGTTTGGAGGATCTCTGTTGGGGGTAACCCAGTCTTCGTAGTTTTGTGGTGTAAGTTCGGCGGCAAGTCTTGAGATCGCCTCCAGAAAAAGAAAAAAAGTTTTTCTTTTTCTTTTATACAGCCTAATTGGGACAAGCATGTCACAAAACAAATATTTTTTATCAATATTTACGCCACAGGACGCAATTTAGTCGGAGTCCACATTTGAAACTCCCGCTCTTTCGACCCGCGAGGATGAGAAGTACGCCCCGCCCCTCGCTCTTGGATTTGCTCTTGGATTTACTTGGCTGCGCAGTTGAACGACGTACGAAGCGTCTCGACTCCCTGTGCGTTTTGTGTGCGTACACCAGCTTTTTGTAACTTCTGTGTTCTGTGCAGCTACAACGCCAGATTGCCTCCGACCAAATAACATGGCTGCTGGAAAACTCGCTGTCGCGATCACTAATCTGAAAGGACTTTACAGAGCAACAGCGCGGCTTTACAAGAGCTGAGAATTCAGCATTTGCAAGCGCAAGCAAAAAAAAAAATAATAAAAAAAGCACGCTGAAAAAGCAAATAAAATGCGGTACGAAAGCAAAGACAACGAAAGTAACAAACCGCGCTATGATAGCCAAAACCTCGCGTCTCTTCCTATCACTAGCACCTGCGACAGCTGCTAGACACACACTACTTCACTTCAAGAAGTCTCACTCAAGCACCTGAGTCAACAGAAAACACTGATCACTTAGGCGAAACGACTAGTCGAGGTAGGCGAGACAGGCGGGAGCAGAGACGGCGGCGGCCATGCTTTTGTTTGTTATGGTATGAAACCAAACGGAAGTGCCCGCCTTGTAAACTCTACGTAACGAATAATAACTTTCATTACGTGGGTTGTCCTTTAAACGTAAAAATATGCCGCTCAAAAGGAAATTTGAAAACATCACAAAGGTTTAGCAACCAAGATCTATAAGCTGTCAATCAATCTCTTAGCCAGTGAGGAGAGTTGCTATCGCACGTCACTCTGTGACGTATAACAGCCACTCTGTGACGTATAATATATAATACCAACGTTTTGGCGCGCGATTTAAAACGGACGAAATAGCCGCTGATGAATGATGAAAATAGCCGCAATCTTAAATCAGTCTCGCGCAATAAACAGGGCTGTAAAAAAAAAATAAAAAACTTTTTTTCACGGAAGTTTTGTTTTATGACATGCTTGTCCCAATTAGGCTGTTTAAAAAAAAAAAAACAATTTTTTTTTTTTTGCAATTACCCTTTAAGGTTTGGGGAAATGTTTGAGGAAATAGACGATAGCCGTCATTTTCGGTTTCAGGCTATTTACAGAAATATAATGGTTAAAATTGTGTGTATATTTTGTTCACTTAACTCAAACGTAAAAAAAAAAGAAAAAAATAAGATAAGAACAATATATGATTAGCCTCCAGCACGCGCTCCTTGCCTTTCAACCTTGACTGCGCTGGCGCCGAATTAAAGGCGGAGCATGCACTTGAATTTGAACGTATTGCCGCCTATACCAGTCAACGTAGGAAGTTACACCAAAAGAAAAGAAAAAGTACAGAAACGGCACAAGAAATATATATATATCTATATATATATACAGGGTTTTTTTTTTTTTAGGCTTAACAGATTTGTTAAAAAAAAGCCGTGAAAGTTACACTTATGCCGCTTGTGGAGGTGAGTTATACGGCCAGGGGGACATATTATAGTGGGCTAATCGTAATGATCAGTCGCCTAATTAATTAAAATTCGTTAATTAACTTTTAATTAATGAAAATAGACATATGGTTCCAATCAGAAACTTTCTCAGCGTCATCGAAAACCCCTAAATCAGTTCCGTAGTAGTGCACCAAAGTTACCACTCGTGGAGCAGGTACAAGGCTGGGGCTTGATAAGAGACGGAAAAATCGCGCGGGCGCCTTATCGCAACCTCTAGCTTTGTACCTGCTCCACGAGCGGTAAATTCAGTTCACTACTACGCTTCTCACGCGCTCAAAGTCTTTCTGAAAATGTCTGATTTAGGGGTTTTCGATGACGCTGAGCAAGTTTCTAATTGGAACCATATGTCTATTTTTATTAATTAAAAAAGTTAATTAACAAATTTTAATTATTAGCCGACTGATCATTACGATTAGCCCCCTATAATATGTCCCCCTGGCCGTATAACTCACCTCCACAAGCGGCATAAGTGTAACTTTCACGGCTTTTTTTAAACAAATCTGTTAAACTTAAAAAAAAAACACCCTGTATATATATATATATATATATATATATATATATATATATATATATATATATATATATATATATATATATATATATATATATATATATAGCAACGCCGTCATGGTCACTTTACACAGCAGTCTAGTCAACACAAAAATACGAGCACATATCGAGAGTTGAAAGGTGTCTGGTCTTCATAAGTGTGAAAATGTGCCTTACGCGTTTCTTTTTTGGTAAATCAACGTTACGAACAGAACTGGTGTCGTTAGCATTCATCTCTATTTCAGTTCAGTGGAGGAATGGAAGCTGCTAGTTGGCTTGAGCATAAAACAGGCGGTCGAATCGAAGCATACATACCTCGATCCAGGGAGACTTAACCTCAATGTTGTTGTTGTTGGTGTTACACTTTATTATAGCTGGGATATCCCTAAATTTAAAAGCAAACTATATACATATTTTTTTGCCAATTCTTATGGAGTTAATATTTGGTTTATACTTCGCTTCAGCTTAAAGGGGCGGTGCAACGATATTCAATTAGAATGTTTTTTACTTTACACGAGCTTACTGGCACTAGTGGGACTCAAGGATAGTCGCACGCAACGCCACTGGCCAAGAAACTCCGTTGTTGCGCTGTAATGTTGAGGACGAAACCGAGTGTTTTCATTCAATCTCTCCTTCGCAAAACCTGATGACGTAGCTGGGTGGCAGTAGTACCGCCCAGTGACGATATTTGAATGCGGCTCATAGATTGCACCCGAGCATTGCGTGGGCACTCGATTTGGGCTCGTAATAATCGATAGCTCGAGAAGCATTCGGGTAGTGTCCTGTGTCCAATCGCTGCAGTGATGTCAACACCCGAACCATAACAATGTCTGGAACTCAGCGCGTGTCCTGTGCCTTGCCAACCCCAGCACATGGCTATGATCAACATTGGCGGCATATAATCGGCTCCAGATCACGTGGCCGCTTGTTCTGGCTGCGAGTTGAGGGGGTGAACTCTGCTCGTTTTTCTTTATTTTTTTTCTGCGACTTCGATTGCGTGTGGGGAAAAACGAACCGGTATTTCACAGGTCATCAACGTCAGGGATCCGTTCTAAGCTGTATTTGCGCAAAATACAAAAATCAGTGCATCGCCCCTTTAAGTTCAGACGCAGCGGGTGCTACAAGCGCAAGCATGTGACCCTGAACAGTGCTTGCACTGCACGAGCGCACGTGCACTGGCAGCTAGGGACGCTGAAAGCCCGGAGCTCGCGCTTGTAGCACCGGCTGAGTCTGGACCCTGAACATACGCTGAAACGATTTATAGTCACTTTTAAGTAACTTTTTATGTATATATCAACAAAACGTCCCCCCCCCCCCCCCTGAAAGTGTGAAATACTATCCCCGCAGGCGTCTCGTGTAGTTCCTTTTGCTTCAATTTCTAAAAAAATATTTGTTTCCTTTGTACAAGTCCAATTAATAGTTGTAGTTTATTTACTTTTTATTGGCTATGCCAAATGTTAATAGTTTAGGGAACTAATTGAAAATGGTGTTACACGTGAACTGATGAAAGCACGTGCTATTACAGTAAAGCACTTATAGTTCGTTGATGAGACATAAAGCTACGTGAGGCTAAGAACCTAGCTGTTTTTATAGCAAACCGCAGTACAACCCGCTAGCAACAGGGATTAAAATAATACCAAATATAACGACGTCTACAACCTATAAAAATACTCTAGCAGTTTAGTTTTTGAAAATCTTTCGAGTCTTGTTTTTCTAACCTTCGGAAGACCGCGGAAAGGTCATTATTCCATAGCATGTCATGTCTGTACTTCGCTTTATCTTTTGTTTATTTGTACCGAGCGTCGTGCCAAATTTAGCAGTCGAAAAAAGTTGCGGAGACGAGAGCAGGACACATTTATCTCTACAAAAGAAAAGAGCAATGTCGAGCTTTGGTTTTGAGCTGCACAGCAATCGTTCGTTGCCAGGGCGATGCTGAGTCGAATACTCATTTCCACACGTATGGCCTTTTTGCTTGTATACACGTAGATCGAAGTTTTGAAAGCACGAAACAGGAAGGAAGGTCATCCGATGCGCTGCTTTAGTCATTTCGTTTTCCCCCCGCGGTGGCTGTCAGTTGCACCGAGGGGCATTCTCGGAGGCACGGTGAGTCGGTGGAGGTGAGTCTACTGCGTTTTGCCTATCGGGTAGTTTTCTCAACTCTAAGTTGCATTAACCGTAGGCTTGGAAAGTAACTCGTTACGAATAAGGAATTACCTGTAATTGTTTCTATCGCGTCTGGTAACTGACGTAACAAACTTTACTTTTGCGGAAAACAGCGCGAACAAATACGACACACCGAGAACGAGATCTGACAAGGCCAAGCGCTGTCTTGTATTTTTTCGTACTTTTTCTGCTACGAATTTGTACCACTAACTCAACATGTCGTATTACTATTCCATATTACTATTTGAATGAAATACCTAATCTATTACTTTGTCGAATAATTTTGGAGTTGTTACGTTTACATTTTCCCAGGAGTATATTTTTTGTAATTTAAGCTCAAATGTTTTAGCAAATCATTTTACAATTGCTGACACATTTTATAAAATATAAACATAGGAGGTAAATGAAGCAGCGTGATTAGTCAATTCAACAGCTTAATATATATAAATAATACATTATATATGTAACATTAATACTGCGCTGGGGTGATCAGTGAGTTCGGAAACGCTTCGAACCTGTCAGCTTCTTCGTCTTTAACTTGACAGACAAAGACCTGCCAGGTCGGGAAAGTTTCCGTACTCTCCTATTGTCACAAACGCCCCAACCAACGAAGGGTAGCTCTATATTGACCATTTTACTCGTAAAAGCTTGTTTCCTCAATTCAAGTTAATCTGACAGTATATGCATATAAGATTGAAGCTTGCAATAAAAAAGCCACATGCATAGCAACTACGCTCTTTCTCTGTTTTGTATTACTTTGTATGCCACAATTTTACATTTCTTCGTGTATTTTGAAGAAAACCTAAAATCAAGAGTGAATAAGCCATAGATTTAACTGTCACAGTATTTAATGACGTGCGACAGTGCAGTCAGGGCTAATTTCTGCAACAGTTTATTGGCCTGTGTCACATCTTGGTGGCTGCATAGGACCTGACTTTCATATATAGCATGTTTGGAAAATAATATATCCTATTAATGTTCCTCGAACCCCCCCCCCCCCCCCAACTCTACACAATTAGCTTTAGTCGTGTGGGTCGTAAGATTATAAAACATACCTTTCGCCTCATTTTATTACATTGCACCATCATAAAATGTTCATGAAGCCTGCGCTGCACACTTTTTTGCATGCATTATTGGCCGATACTCTGCCAATGGAGGCACTTGGGGGAAATGCATGGGCGAGAGTGTATGGCGTACAAAAAGAGTGCCTTTTTCGCCCAGAATGTGCGAAGTAAATCCGATAGCTGTAGCGTGTAGCCAGTGGCGTACCAACTTGTTTTTGAGTGGGAGGGGGGCAAACCAGAACCCCCCCCCCCCCCCTCGGGCCGGGGGGCGGTGCCCTTGGTATCCCTCGGCGCCGCCGGTCAGTGTTTGCCATTCCCAGGCGGCTGTTTCAGGCTGTTTGGGGGGGGGGGAAACACATGCCTTGCCTCCCACTCTGAAAACTGGGGCGGCAAGCGCCCCCCTTGCCCCCCCGGTTGGTACGCCCATGCCTGTAGCACGTTCGCTCACATCGGGATCCCCGCGTCGCTGTGTAAGCCACCTCTGCTTCGCGCTGTCGTACCTAGCGATCCTCACGTCGCTGTGTACGCGCCTCCGCTTTGCGCTGTCGTACCTCGGGATCACCACGTCGCCGTGTATGCGCGGCACGGGGGCCTCTCGTTGGTGGTCAATGTGGGTATGGTGCCTGGCGCGCGTCTTCGATTGGTGTGTTTAGCGTCCTATGCTGCCCATAGATCAAAAGTGGTCCTGAAGGGGCAACACAAGACGTCGCAGAAGCCGAAATGTAATGCTGTTGCATGTCGCGATCCTGGCGGTTGGTCGTAGGATTGCTAACGAGAAGCTGCGAGTAGCACAAGCGAACGCGAGTGTCGCTGTCGTCACGGCATACAACTTCTGGCTGCGGAAGCTTCCGTGGACTGCCACACTGGAGTGACCTGCAGCAGAACAGGAGCTGCCACATTCACAACAGCTGTTGGGACGCTGCCAAAATCGCGACTGGCGACAGCAGGGCCGTGTTCCAAAGTTTACAAAAAACCCTTATCCTGGAGTTAGGGCTTACAAAACCCTTACTCCAGGGTAAGGGTCTTGTACCTTGGCGTACGTTCCAAAACCTACCCGCGTTCAGCGCTTTTCAATCTGTGTGGTCACGTGACACGACCCGCCGGAGTAACTCGGATCCATTTGGGTTAGATTCGGAACACAGACCATGGCACTTTTATTACATCATCAGACAGAAATCGAAGGACCCCATTCTTGGACGCGGTAAACACACTATAGTCGGTGACATATCAAGAACGAAGTGGAAGCTCCCCCTACCCCTTTCCATTTCAGCGAAGCAAACGGTGGAGAGGAGGTTGCCTCCTCTCCATCGTTCGCTCTGACAAAAGGGGGGGGGGGGGGAGCTTCCACTTTGTTCTTGACCTGTCACCGACTATAGTCGGGGACCCGTTCCAGGAAACATAGTATGTGCGCGACGCCGGTCTCAAGCCGCGGAAGCCGCTGTTCCCTCCGCGCTCGCTCGACGGAGAAGGGCCTTGAGGCCCATCCCCACAGAGCCCAGACGGGCGTTTCGGCCTGCGTCGTCGGTGCCGTCGAAAAAAGAGATGTGGCTACACAGGTCCCCCAGGCCGTCGGTGTCGTCTCGACGGACGCGTATCACGCGTCCGTCGAGAAAGCATGGGAACTTCTCGTGGTTGGTATACTTCAACGTTACTCGAATACCTCAGTTGTGGAACTCCCGCGGTGGGGTTCCCCCCCCCCCCACCCCCTCCTCACTTCACTTCAATCCGCCTGCCGCTCTGGCCTGCCGTCGTTCGAAGCGCCATCTAGATTTTCGTTTTATAACTACGCGTTTCAAAGAGCACAGCTGAAGCGCCAAATGGCGATCACAACGCCGCCATTCCTCCCGCAGCGGCCACTCGAGGAACTGCACCTGGCATTTATTTTGGCTTTCATCGGCCATTTCGAAGCCGAAACAGATACGGTGGAAGGGGTTTCGGGGGTGCCAGCATAGAGAACTATAGTACTACGTAAAGAGCGGACACTTCCATAGGCCCCAGCGGCCCAATTTAGTGTCAGCAAGCGCACCCAGCGGCCAGTACAGTCCCTAGTTGAGTGTTGAATAGATGGATACACGCAGTAACCGCTGGCCAGATGAATGAGTGGAGTCAAGGCGAATTCTGGCGGTATTTTTGTATCGGGCAGTGGCATGCGCCGTCTAGTTAAAACGAGTCAGTGTTATTGTAACTAGCATGTTTTTTTGTTTAAAATA
>JABSTQ010002032.1:0-29871 GCA_013358835.2 Ixodes persulcatus
GGATTGAGCTAGATTAAATTAGATTAGGTTAGGCTAGGCTTAAGGTTAGATTATAAAAGGTTGGGTCATATAAAATAACATCAAAATCTTATTCGTTGTCACGTCATCTTACATCTTACAACATAGACAAACTTGTACGGTACCCATTAAATGCAATAAAAATAGCATGTAATAATTGACTTTTCGGAGTAATTTCGTAATAATGTGATAAGATTTATTAGAATGTAATCGCAAAAATAATCTGATTACTTTTGAAAACATTAAAATTACTCGCGATCCTTAGTTTTTGCCCTTCCCTTTTTAATGGCGCCTTTTGTTCGATAAGTTTCCTACCATGGAATACTCAATCCAAATCTCTGACAGCAGGTTGGTTTACTAGAATTATTTGATCAAGAAATTAAGCGGTTTATAATTCGATGATTCTAAACCAATAATGAAGAGTACAAACAAACCGTTCCAAATCGGCAGAAAAGTCTATCGTTTTGAATATCTGAAGCAATCGGAGAAGTTAAGGACACTTTTTTTTTAATTAACGGCCAATTACTTTTCGTCTCAAGTAAAATCAAGTGATCTAATCAAATAATTAAACGAAAACTATTGTAATCGTAATCGATTTCTTATTTCGAATAACGTGTCCAAGACTGCATACAGGTAAGTTACATTAGGTTCCTTGTTAGGTTAGGTTAGGTTAGGTTAGGCTAAGTTTAGGGTTGCATCAGGCTACATTAGGTCAGGTTAGGCTAGGATAAGGGTTAAATTACGTTACTTTAAATTTGTTGCTAGGTTAGAATAAGGTTACGTTAGAATCTCACCGGGTCGTGGTAGTGGAGCACGAGGAAGCGGTGCCGTTGCACCAGGCCCTTGGCTATGGCGTACAGTCGGGTGACCTTGAACTGCTCCGTGTCGGAAGCTGCGGATCCCAGGACGCGCCTCTGCAGGTACGTCTCCCGCTGGATGTTCAGGTGCAGCAGTAGGTCCGCCTCCGCTTCCAGGGCGTTCGGGAGGCGCTGTCTCCAAGCACGAGAAGGACGCAGAAGAACATAACGCGACACGGTTAGCACCCACGAGCCATCGTCGGCCCCTATTGACTAAACAGCAGCTACTGGGGTCGCACCTGACAATATCGGCATACACGTAGAAAGAGCAACATTTAGTTCCAATTATAGCTATCATTCATTGAAATGAAAGCAATCGTTTACAATTGTTCAGAAGACATCAAGCTGTGGTTTCGAATAGTGTAGAAGAGCCTATTGTTTATTAAATTTATCGGGGAAAGTGACGTCTTGTGATCTGACCTCACGGCTTCAGGCCGCGGTGTGACGCAACATCATGACATCACGTGATGTAAATTTTCTCTCAAAATTCAGCGACAAATAGTACGGATGGGCGAATGAACACGTTGATGGAAGAATTTTCTCTAAAAAAAAAAAAAGCGTTCTAGGATTTGAAGTTTTTTGGTGTGTGTATGCAAATGCTGGCGCAATCGTTCGTCTACCGACAATCCTACCGCGATTGCCTACGAGAACGCCACTGCTTGTAGTTACGGTGACATGATCGCTTGCGCCAGCCGATGGGAGTGAGCCAGCAACCCCCAAAGGAGTCTTGCTGCAAGGGTGACACGTACCGTATTTACTCGAGTAATAGCCGCACTGTTTATGAAGAAAACCTGAGGGTTCGCTTTCCCGCGGAACACACAGATTGCGAATCAACGCGATCGACAGCATGATTCCAGCTGTTTGCAAGACAGAGATAACGTCTTCGTGCGAGGATACCACCAGTGAAGATTGTATCTGTATGGGCAATCGGATTCTCGACCTGGTTATTCGCTATGTTATTTATGCGCAACGGAATGATTGGCTGCACATTTGTTCTGTGGGAAAGTAGACGCAAGGGCCTTGTTCATAAATAGTGCGGCTATTACTCGAGTAAATACGGTATTAGCGACGTGCGCGACCGAAAGCGTCGCTGTGGTCAAAGTTCACGATTGACCAAACCATAGCTTCCTGTATACTGATAATGCCTGCCCAGTCGCCGGCTCACGGCGAGGCAAATCCTACCAATCACAGCGAGACAAAGGCAAATTCTGCCAATCGCGGCGAGGCGAATCATGGTCGTGACGTCACGTATGGAAATCATAAATCATAAGAGGGCGTTACCGTAACGTCTCGGCGCTAATTGTTCTCCCGGGGCTCCAATCTCTACACTTGATAAAAAAAAGTCATCGTGGACTTCGCCTGCCGTGATTGACCGACGCCGCGCTTCACCTTTGCGCCGTCCAATCACGGCGATTGAATTCCCCGTGACTGACTCTTCCCGATTAGAGCCCCAGTTCATAACAGTTTTGTGTCTCGCTTTCGCGTCAAGTCATGTCACCAATAGACTAGAAGCACAATCAGGTCGCGTGACCTATACTAACGTCATAAGGCCACGTGGTCAATGTCATTACTGATTTATGACGTCATTTCTCTAACTGTTTTGCGTTTCGCTTTTGCGTTTTACGTTTTCCCCAAGTTGCTCTTGCCGAGTACGTACTGTGCGTTAAATGATACAATTAAAATGCTCCTGGGGTGGAGTGCTGCTAGTCAGTGGCGACAATTTACTAGCGGTAAAGCGGTAAAACCCAATGTTCTTTATATCTCTTAGCAAAAGGCAAACTCCGCTAATGCTGGGTTCGGGCGAACTGCGTCGCGCAGTATACCCCTTTAAAAAAATATGCTATATTATCGGCAGACATACACTGGAAAAAAAAAAGAATGTATTGTCTTTTTTGGCTGATTAATATATAAGCCGAAAGAGACACGGCACCTTTCTCACGCTCCCGAGAATATCGGCGCAACGCCCATCACATGTGATTCCATTCCGCTTTCGTAAGCGTTTGTCCACACTCTTCACGCACGTACTATACTTTTCACGATAACTTGGCGAACAGTGGAGGGCCCCCGCGACCCAATGAGGACGCCGGAGCAAGGCACGTGATAACACTCCGGGGTCGAGGCTACCGCTGGCCTCGTTACCGCCACAGCAACAGTGCCCTCCGCGACAAAAAGGAGTTCTGGGCTTCTTTTCTTTTAACGGCAAGTGAACTCGCGCGATTCCAACTAAAACGACAAAGTATGAAGAATAATCAATAAATAATAACAAATTTATGATTAAGGTTTTAAGATATCCGAATAGATAAATAAATAAGTATATCTAAACCAAAAAAGTGATGCCTCATCCGTATCCTCTCGATTCTTTTTTATCCTTGTGGCGCCGTGGTCATGGGCGATCGCCGGCCATCGCAGCCGTGTAATCGGCCGTTTCAGCTCAAAGCATCGCACTGTGCCCTGGGATTAGCTCCTGTCACAGATTCGCGGCTAAATTGAGCACATGGTTGTCTCATGAACTTTTCCCGAAGTGCTCGCTATTCTGGGATACGGTCCATTCGTCACGTGCACACTCGTCACAGGACGATTGGTCACAGGACAATTCGTCACACAGAAACATTCGTCATAAGACGACTCGTCACGCGGCCAACCGGTCCTACAATATTTCGTCCCCCCCAAAATGTATTGTTCAATTTGGTTAGGGCGGACGAAGTGGCTCAGCTCATATCTTAGTATGTGTTCGGCTTCTGAAAGGCGAAGAATTTGTAACAAACGTTTTAGCTTCTGGTTCGGTCCCGAACATTGAATGTTGGTTCGGCTTCACAAAGTGGGTCACCTCTTATCTTAGCGTGTCTTTCGCTTCTCAAGGTCAAAGAATTTGTAACAGACGTTTTAGCTTCTGGGTCCGTCTCGAACGGTGAATGCGGAGGCCATATAACAGCGACTATTTTTGAACTCGGACTAAATTCAAAATAATGGAGGTCATCGCAACAGAGAGGTAGAGCCACGATGCTGCACGAGGGGAACTCGTACACATTCAGCTGAAAGAATTCCGATATACATATTGATTTTGTCTAATAGATGCATGCAAGGCAAAAATAAAAACTGATTTGGCTGCCAGTCGGGGGGGGGGGGGGGGGGGGGGGGTCGCGGCGCGGCCAAGCGAGAGCGGGGAGGGGGGGGGGGGTTGTCGTGTCGCGGCGGGATGCCGCCCCGGGTGCCGCTGGCCCTCGTGACGCCACTTATCTACATGTGTGTATAATAGGCGCCTGAAGAGCCCGAAGTGCAATGGGGGTGTGAGCAAAAAAAAAAAATGCATATGAATTGGGTGGTAACTAGTGCCACCTAGCCTAGCTGAAACCTATATGCGACATTCAAAACTGATATGAAATTCCTAATAAGTTCTGATATGAAAAATGTGTCCAATAAACATATCAGAAATAAATTCATATAATTTTTTTTCAGTAGGGGAGGTGGCAAGCAACGACGTCACAGAAGCCGGGGTGTCCTGCTGTCGCATGTCGCGATCCTGGTGGTTGGTCGTAGAAATGCTGTCAAAAAGCACGAGCGAACGCGAGTGTCGCTGTCATCGTGGCGTCCCAACTTCTGGCTGCGGAAGCTTCCGTGGACTGTCCCTCCAGAGAGCGACCTGCAGCAGAACAGGCGTCGGCTACATCCACCACCGCTGCTGGGACACCGCCTGGATCGCGACCGGCGACAGCGTGACACTTCTATGACGTCATCAGGCGGAAATTGAGGGACCACTTAGCCATAGCCTCCTTTATACTGAAAATGCTTGCCCAATGGTTTCTTTGTCGTCGTCGCGCCTACTTTACATATTTGCTACTAGGGGCGCCAAAACCCCATACAGAAAAGCAGACGACGCTTGTCCGCTGTCTGCTACTACAGTTCACTGTAGCTAGTGTAAGCTACGATATCACGTTAAGCTATGTGATAACGTAAGTTTTCCATGTTAGGTTACGCGGTAACGTGAACTTACGTGTTTAAATAGGTCACGTGATCACGTAATGTTTTTGTGACACGAGTAACGTCTTTCGGTTGTCGTTTGAGTTTCAGAGCTCTAGAGCGCTTAGCCATAGCCGGCATAGCTCAATAGCACGAGGCTGTCTGCAGCTCCCGGCACGCACACCGTGACGCCACACGGTGTGCGTGTGGCGTCATGTAGTAGAAGGCGGATATTTGGCACGGGTGGTGAATGAACATGTCAACTGCAGTGACTGCTTCCTACTGGTTATTATGCAGGCTTCTACGGCTCACAGTGATTCCATCATCAGGCGCCAGGACAAGGCAGGACTATACTATCCATCGGAGAAGCTAGTGAGGGTGCTTTATGCGCTGAAGAACTTCGTAGAGGTTTTACTGAAAAAAAACGAAATATGCTGAAAACGCCTCTGTATGTAGCTGATGAGACTTGCGTAGATACACTTATGCACCATGGCGTTCTGAAATGCGCAAAGGCAGATAAAGATGTAAACCATTACAAAGATTTCCTGCAAATTCTGTCTACTAAGTATTTCAGGCCAATTTCCACAAACTACTCTGCATCCGTGTCTGTCAAGCGTGACCTCAAGAAGATCTTCTTCAACAAGCCACTATCTAGGAAATCGTTAAAGCTCTAGAACTGCATCCATGGAAATCAGTGCAGACCAAAAGAAACCCGTCAAAACATAAAAAAACTGTGAGCTTAAAAAAATATTTTTAAAATTGAAAATGTATTTTAAGATCCCCGGTCAGTACGTTGCCGACGGGTGCGCAGGTTTTCGGTCAGAGAAGGCTCGTTCGCGGTCCTGAGAAAAATCCCTTGACTGCAGCATGTGGTCCGCGGGTCGTATGTTGTCCGGTTCTGCTCCAGAAGCAATAAAAACGCCAAGTGGCTGCTGTTGCAACGTCGTGAACGTCCGCCAGCCTCTCTGTCTCCTTTTTAATTTGGTTTGATTATTACTGTTGTCGCTGTGACAAGCACCAGAGGTCTGGTAACATTTCAGCATAGAAACAAAATCAAGAAGTGAAAGCTAAAAGAAAGGTTAAGACTTCTTTTATATATGAAAACTATACTGACGGTGCCCTGCACTAGTTATGTAGCACGGGTTACAAATGTATTCAATTCACAAATGGCGTCACAGTGAACTGTAGCAGCGGGCAGCGGAGAAGCGTCGTCTGCATTTTTGTTGGGGGTTTTCGCACCTCTAGTGGCAAATTTGGGAAGCAGGCGCAACGACGACGAAGCATGGGGAAGCCAACCATTGGGCAGGCATTATCAGTGTAAAGGAGGCTATGACTTAGCGCGGTAAACACACCAGTGTGGGACGCGTTCCAGGCAGCGTAATCAGGGTGGCCGCGGCCGGATATCGCGCATACTTAGTGACGCGCCAAAGATCTTGGGTGAGAGAGAGAGTGCGACTCACCCAGAGGTGACACAGGTGACGTCCCTTGTATTCTCGGGGCTTAGTTTCGTACTCGGGGAACAGGTAGCAGCACTCCTCTAGTCGGGCCACCAGGTAGCTGCAGCGCGTCGTTCGTAGGAACGCGTATGCGCCACCGTTACTCGTAGGACCCCATATACCAGATTATAGTCTGGTATATGGGGTCATACTTGCGCTCCGCATATATACATATGCGGAGCGCAAGTTCGTTTGCTTCCTGCACAGGGGTTGCGATGATGTCAGAACACCGAGCTATTATTGGCTGATTGAAAAAAAGTAGTGGGCAGACCTCAAGGCATTTAGCATTGAAGGTTACCCACTATCATTTCAATCAAAGCCAATCAGAACTCGGCGTTGTTCTGACGTCACCGCACCTCCTGCGCAAGAAGCAGACGACTTGTTCCTGGCATAATTACTGGCAGCTTAAGAAGAACACAGGGCATGGCGAGACCCACGCATCTCATTAACGCTCCACAGCCAATGAGAGGGCGGGATTGGCCGATTAGAAAACTTAAGAACCAATCACAAGGTAAGAAACGTGAAAATGCACCGCGTTTCTTAAGGTTTCAGTAAGTATATAGACGACGCAACCTGGCCGGCAATTGAAGCATCAAGCACGAAGCAGCACGTAAAACGGGGAACACGCGTGATTTCTGGGTCGGTAATATGTGGGCCCAGAGGTGGAACAAATAGTACGATAGACGTCTACGAGCCATTCAAGATACACCATGACATTCTGAAGACGAGCTGGGAACTAAGTTTGTCTACTTCTTGCGCAGGGGTTGCAATGATGTCAGGACAAGCTCTTATTGGCTGATTGAAAAAAAAAAAATAGTGGGTGGACCTTAAGGCATCACGCATTCAGGCCTACCCGCTATCCTTTCAATCAAATATATGCAATAAGAGCTCGGCGTCGTCGTTCTAACGTCACCGCAACTCCTGCGCAAGAAGCAGACGACTTGAGCTCCTCAAAGTCACCGGCCGCTTAGAGGGGCACCAAACCACTTTCTGCGATGGTTTATTTATGATCATAACAACATCTACAGGCAGTAAGCATCGTAAAAAAACAACAACAAGCATAACAGTTATACGTGGCTGATTTCTCCATTAAAATCGGCATCAAAGATTTGTTTCCTCAGGACTGTCGCTGACCCCAGATAGCATCATCGCAGGAGGAAGGGCAGGGCTCTTTATTCCTCGTCCGATGACATCATCTGGTGTTGATCTTTCGATACCGGTTTTAATAAAGAAATCGGCCACGCATAAATGTAATGTTCTTCTTTTTATTTTTTAGGATGCTTACATTTTATAGAGTTATGATGATAAATAGACTATAGCAGAAAGTGCACGCCTCTTTAAAAACAAGCTAGCAAGCAAACAAACATACAAACAAACAATCAAACAAACAAACACAAGGGTTTAACTTGGTTTCGATTATTAGGCTTGAGTCTTCTTCAATCGCCTGTCGCTTTATTTTTTATCCGGTTGACGCCATGTTCTTGAACATTCCCATTGTGCCACCACCGCTAACGCCAGGTTCGCACGAAATTTGATGTTTCTGCAATGCTTAGTTTATTTATACGGGTAAAAAATCGGTTTTATTTTCGTGATCGGACCTAGTATATCGGGAGAGCACGTACAAAGCACGACACAGTTTGCACAAATAAACGGGAGGCGGTCTGCTTTTGTTTTTTTCTTAAAACTGAAAGGTTGCATTCGAAAGTACTTTTTTTCTGGGATGTGCCTCACCGGAGCATGAATTTAATAGGTTAACTTCAGCGTTTCTTCAATGACCCTACACTCGTTGAAAGTTGCACATGCTTTGATCACTGCGTTCACGCTAACGGTGTCAAGCGGTTTACCTTTATCTCCGAAGGGTCAACTACTCTCAAGCCAAAGGGGCGCGTAGTGCAGGTTGCAGCCTTTTTTATTTTTTTTTAAGTAATGTAAAGCAACTATGAGGATTATACCCCACTCCATTTCCAGTCCCGCACCCATAGCATAAAAACGTTACTCGACTGCCACTGTATGATCGAGTGTTCATAGAGGACCCGAAAGAAAAAGTCACCGCCTTGTTGGAACAGTGAAAGCTGGTTCACACATTTCCGTTTGAGTGTGCTCATCTGCGTTGCAACTTCTGGTAACCTGTCCATTACGAGAGAACACACTGGCACACTGCCGCAATCTATCGGGTGCCGCTCAAACACTTCCAATCGAGGTAAATATCACTAGGCCAATTGTGTCACGTGTAGCTTTACACAGTGGGAAATCGAATAGCTCCAAGGTGCGCCATGTGTTTTTCCAGAGCAGTACCACAGATAGCCTAAGGCCTTCAACGTCCATCGCGCGGTAGTTATACACGACCACACGCCGGTACGATTCTCATCCAAATTGAAACAGTCAGGGGGTGGAGATTGAACCCAGAATCCCTGGGTTCTGCAGCGCGAGCTTTCGCTTCACCTGGTGTGCGCTAACATACTCGCCCACCGATTCTCCTAGACTAAACATTTTTGCAGTTTTTGCGAGATGAATTCTTAGCTCTTTCAATGAGAAATGGTCACTTACGACATTGCCCGCATTATTTCGAGCCCACACTGAAATTATGATGCGTAAATATTTCCGCAGCTCAGGACTGTTCCAGGACTACCTGTTAAATGGCGTCAGTGTTCCCCTCGTCGTAAGCAGTCTCACGAAAAGGCTAGGTAACATACAAGGAGTTCCCGAGAAAAGAGAACCGTGTCTTTTGGCCCTGGTAAATGAACGCATATGCATTGAAGGAAGCTCAAAACGTGAGAATGTAGCGCTTACGGATTGGATAGAACGTGGAAGTTTGAGAAGACGACGTTACTTGGATCAAAATATAAACAAGAAAAACGAAAGTTCTCTTTGAGCCGACGTCCACCTAGGCCTAGTGTCGTTCAAAGAAGAACTGATATTGTGGACACTTGTGGGATCGACATCAGTGAAAAACACTTGTGAGCAAGAAATAAAATATATGTTTTCTTTCTTGCTGGCAAGTGTTTTTTTTTTTTAATAGATGATACTGGCGCCCACAATGTCATTTTCTGTTTTTGTTTGGAAGGGATTAGGTGGACGTCGGCTCGTGGAGATATTTCGTTTTTCGGTTTTTCTCAATTATTTTTGATCCGGGTAACAAACTTCTTCTCAAACTTTGGCGTTCTATTACATTCGCTACCGTTGCATTCTCAAAGAGATTGAGCTTTCTGCGATGCGTAGTTTATTCACCCGGGCCGGAAACTTGGAGGAAGCTTAAGCTTCGCCTTTAAGAGTGGAACAGGATAGCGTCATCGGGCCCCGTTCGCATCGCCTTCTCATTCGCTTCTCAAGCTCTTCCTTCCAGTGAACAGGAAGTGCGGAGGACATGCCCTACTCAGTAAGTAGCGTGTCTGGATCGCAACCTAGGGTTGGTAAATATGAATCCCGCCTAAAATTCTTCAAATTCTTCTTTAAGACGCATGAATCACTATATAAAGTGAAATCATTTGAGACATGCGGCGACCTTTAATTTACATTACATGCCAGGTTTCTAATCACTTTCATTCCACGCGTGACTTCACGTTTCACGTGAGCGCTGTGGGTTGTTTGAAATTCACGCGCGAGGTCATGTGGCTGTGACGTCATGACCCTATCGACCAATCAGGAGTTTCCCGTCTCAACGACGCCGACTCCGGCTTTTCTGCGACATGAGCTCCTTAACGCTGCGGCGTTAAAAACGTCGCTCTCTTTTCTCGGGAACTCCCGGTATATCAGGCAGCCACGATGTACGCACTAATAAGACGTTTGTTGAACGACGGTCACGACAGTCTGCAACGCAGCCGAACACACTCAGTCGGGCATTCTTAAACCGGCCTTCAATTGCCACTGTATCTTTGAGTGGGGTCACAAGGCGCTCACTCACATGCAACCTGCCGTGAGATGCTTTCGAACTGCGGGTATCTCGATGACTTCGGGCCTGAGCGGCGGGAAGAAGCAGTGCAGCAGTTCCTCGCTCGTCATGTGTGTGAAGCGGACGCAGCTCATTACCTCGGCCGCGTGCGCCGAGCGGTTCGCGTAGTCCACGTTGAGCCACACTAGGGCGGCCATAAAGACCGGAATCTCGCTGAGGAGCCAGAAATGAAAGAACAGTGCTACCGGTCACACGGGGAATCGTCGAGGGACACTATATAATCAGTTGATCATTACAAACCTCCACAAAAAACCGTCGCGAAGAACCATCACGAAGGACTGTGACATCACGGGACACAACAATTAACGCCAGCGCCACCAGCGAGAGGTCACAGAGACTCGTAACCAGTCTTGTACATGTTACTAAATAAAAGTAATCGATTACAATTACTATTACTCTTGGCTAAAAAGTATTCGATTAGATTACTTGATTACTCGACGGCAAAAGTATTTGGACATTACTTAAAGAAGTAACCGTTACTTTTCCGATTACTTTATTGTGTGAAGACACATCTTTAGCGCTCATAACAATGAACTACTTCCAACCTATATTTCACATTTGCACAAGTATTGAAGAAGAAAAACTGGTTTCCTCTTCGTGGTCGTTGCACCTTCACAATCCGGACGCAAGCATAGAATTCGTTTGAAGAAGTTTAATGATTTCGGCGTTCGCCAGTGTGTGTGTGTGTGGGGGGGGGGGGGGGGGGGGGCTGGGGCGGGGGAGTGGGGAGGGGGTTCTAGATCTTGTTAAGCTTGAGCAAGGGTTGTCGCTCAAAGTTTGCGTCGCTCATTTTATTATTCACATGTGGATGAGCTCGCATGTTATACAAAAGAGCAGCAGCTCCAGGATTTGAAACGGACCCTATGTAGTATCCATTAGCGGAAGAGATCGCCCTGACCACTTCTCAACTCGAAACATTGCTTGTCACAAAGACCACGTAGGGGAAATGGGAAAATATTTCAACTGGCTTTGTTATATTTTGCATCCGCTTTAGGCATTCTTCGGTTCTGGTTTTCCTATGGGCTGCGAGTAGAGACCCTAAGCAGGATTTTTTTAATTTTTTTTTATTTCTGTGTGTGTGTGTGCGTGAGCGGGCTAGTTTGAACGAAGGACTTACAAAGCTACATTCTGCTCCCTCAAACTTCGCCCTGAATGGCCTCTGTCACGCACTGTGGCTTCCCTGGGGCTTCGCACTCCCAGTCCCAGCTCGAAAAAAAAAAAAAAAAAAAAAAAACGGACATTCCACAGAAACTGTACATAGAAAGGGATTGACCTCGCTCCCTACAGCTCCGCAAAAATCTTTATTTTTTCCGTTCGAAAAAAAAAAAGCAAATTTTATTTTTGTCATTTTAGAAAAAAAAGGCGTGTGCCGGGGGGGGGGGGGGGGGGTCCCGTGGAAAAATGGTAACGGTTACAAGTAATTTTATTACTTCAAAAAGTAATCAGGTTACTCTTGTGATTACTGCCTAATAAAAGTAATCAACTGATTACAAAATTACTCCTGAAAGTAATCGATTGCAAGGAATTTGATTACTTGTAATGCGTACGGTACAGTCTGCTCGTAACGTCCTAATGCCATGAGTCGGTGTCACGTGACGTTAGGCGACATGATTTTGTTTTCCACCGGTTTTTAACTCAAAGGCATCTAGCGATGGATTACATGAGGGCGAAAGCGATAATGTCCTCTTCGTTCACAATATATATATATATATATATATATTTTTTTTTTATTGGTGTTGTTTTCTTTTGCACTGTGACCGAAAGAAGGGCTAGTGCAAAAGTATGTGAAGCCTGACGAGGCACTGGTCCCTTAGAGTTCAATATGCAAAACAGTGTTCCGCCGAACGCCACTACAAGAAAAACAACAATAAAAAAGATGCTCAGAAGCTAGACAATATTACGAAGTATATAACAAGGTATGTCATATACATTGTACAAACGTACAACGCAGGAATAAGCACTGAAAATGAAATATAACGTAGACTGCAAAACAAATAATCATTGCTGACATTTGTATACAATGTAAAGTAAGTTAGGTTTACTGAGAGTGCATATCGTGGCCCTTCAGAAATGCCCTGCACTCTTTTTTTTAAGATTGGGAAAGATTGTTCATAACTCATATCGGGTTCATTGTTTAATAAGGTAATTATTTGATATTTTAAACTCTGCCTTCCGTAATTAGTTCTGATATAGGGTGTCCTTATTCTAACGTGACGCAACTGGGACGATGATGTTTCTGTTTTGCCGTTCATAAACTTTCGTTTACAAAGGAAGTGAAATAATTTAAAGTAATATATTTAATTTGCTCTTAAGATATTGTATTTAATAAAGTGTGGATGAGTGCGCAGTTCACTCGCGTCACTTCTATAATTTTCGAGTATGCGTAAAGCTTTTTGTTTACAGAATTAATAATTTATTGTAATCCGATATTGTTGTCGTGCCCAAAATAAGAATTCCGTAGCACAATGTAGAAAAAAAAAATAGAAAGTATAGCACAACGTTTCAACGATACATACTTCGTTTACATAGATCAAAAAAAAGTTAGAACGATTGATAGATGTTGGGATGTTCTCTATATCCATGGAGGTTGATGAGATTCGGGGAGGGGCGTTTAATTCATCCATCCTCTCAATCTCCTCGGCCTCCGCCAATTCTAGAAAGCTAGCGACGTGAAATAAACCAATGATCTTAATAATAATGTGACGCCATGACATATCACATGACACCCCGTCGTTACGTAACACCGGGACGTCATGTGACATATCGACGTCACGTGAAGTGTTCCGCTGTCTTTTCCGGCATGGCCAAGAGAACGTCTTTTGACTGGTTCCATCGGCTCCTTGCCTCGGCCATGGTTCGATGTACGATGAAACAAAGTAAAACGACTTCACGAGGCAGCCTACGTTGGAGAGTGATTGTGGACGCCGCTTACCAGCAAGTCTCGAGGTTTTTCATGTTCAGCAGACACGTGACCTGGTAGGGCAGAAGTTCTCGTAGGCAGTGCGGCTTCAGGTGCCTGCAGAGGCGGCAGGTATTGGAATTCATTGTAGGCGAGGAAGGGAGGTTACATTAAATGATTGTTTATTTTAGGGCGACAAATTAAATTAAATTATTTCATTACTTTGTGCCTGAGAACAGTACACTGTAAAAAAAAGGAATGTTTGTTATATAACAGTAAATATCCGGAAAATTTCAGTCAGTATAAGGAAACGGTTCTGTTAGGTCAAAATACAGACAAGCTTATCGGTTAAAAAACAGGGCGTATGTTATTTGTCAAGAACCCAAGTTTTTGGTAAATGAACAGTTTAAATATACTTGAATTATCTATAAAAAAAACAGGAAGCTTTATAACACTAAAAACGTTGTTTTCCCTTAAAACAAACACTCTACAAAACGTCCCGTTATTTGTAATAAAACTGAGCTTCTGTTATTCTCACATCCCAAACATTTGTTTGGTATATAAACAAGGTGAAGAAAGTCAGATTACTGTAAAAATACAGAAATTTCTCCATTCCTGCAAAACCGATGATCATTAGAGGGATACAGAATCGAAACTTGAAACATCCCCGCAACACTTCGAGACGGGTGAAACATGATCCATGATATCCGCAAATGATAATCACACGTTTGTATTTTCAGCGAATGGTTACATTTTTCGTTTCAACCGAAGGATTCTGGCGAGCGCTTCAGGATCAGCCATCGAGGCGGCGCGATACGTCTTGGGATATATGCCCGTGACGTCACGCTCCCAACGTCACGGGCGCATGCACGGCCAAGGGTACGGTAATGACGATCGTCGTCACTAGGTGGCGCCAGCTTTATCGTCAACGCGTTACAATCCCGCCAAATAGGAATACCCTAGGTATGGTGTACTACAACTGAGAGGTGTACCAGGCGCCGCTCGTTCCCGGGCGCCTCTATCGGACACGCCGCGCCATGGCGTTGCTCCTGATAAGACCGTGACGTGAGGCATTTCAACAAAGCTCGGCTCCCCAACTAGCTGATGGTGTTCGGAAATCGTTGTATTCGTTTTAAAATTGCTTTTCTTGCGTTTACGGACAAAAGACTGGTGTTCGTGAGCTGCTGTCATAAGGGAGACCACGTCTACACAAACGAATAGGCGCTGAAATTTCGCTTCCGTACCACGTTAAATCAGTGAACGAATTCATAGCTAAAAGAAATTGTTTTATGAAGAAATGTTTGTTCGGAAATCGTAATACATTGTATAGTAAGTAATATCGGGGTCGAATGAAATGCGAACAGCAGAGCGCGTGGCCGTCGACACCTCTGGGCTTCCTGAAGGCCATTGGAAACTGATAAAATTGCTGGTTGGAGAGTAGGGCACTGCGAAGGTGTGTTGGTCCTATTCCGATATGTTTGACCCTCGTCCAGCACTATCCAAGCTTAGACGCTGCACCGGTGGCGCGCTGGGAGTTCTGTCACAGCCCTTTTCGTCGGCTCGACACGAGCCACGCGAGGAAGCTCGCCGATCGCGGCGCGAGCACATCCGTGCAGCATGAACGCAGCGTCACAATTCCTCCTGACTTTCGGAGTTTTTTTTTAATATAAATTCTTTTATCACGCAGTTTTCAATGCGCACTATTTTGCAGGAGCATTGTGCTCTCGGTCTTTCGCGAGGACATCTGCGTGGTTGTGATAGCTGACGTCAATCAAGCTCCAGAGTCCTTCCTTGCACGAACGAACTGCTAACTTCTATTTCGCGTTTGTGACACGTGGGGTGATCATTTAATAGGCGCGATGAACGAGATCCTGGCTGCCTGCAGTGTGTCACTTGGCAATAGGGACTTTTAGCGAACCTTTACCGTGTTCCGCGTATCGCACTATAGGTTAAGAGTCGGAGCCTAGACCAGCCAGGGTTCAGTCAGAACTGAGTATACCTCATTCAAACGTGTGGAAGACGCGCTCAACTCCATGCCCCCCAAGACACCCGCCAGTCAGAGTCAGTGCCCGACGATGAGATCCACGAGATCATATCGCATGCTATTAGCCAACACACTGACGCTCTTCGCGCCACTTTGGAAGATGATCGCGCAGAGTGCCAACAAGTCATCCTCGGTGCGCTCCGCCAGCAAAAAGCTACAATGCAGGACGCCTTTGCACAAGCTCTACAAGGACTACTCGCCGAGGGCGTCCCCCAGTGACAGGACCCCGAGTCAAGAACACAGCAGCAACAGTCTATTGGACTCAGTAGCGGTGCAGCGTTCCTACACCAGCACACCGCCCAACCCACCTTCACCAGAGCCGGAACGTCGGCTGCCTCCTACGCCTGGCCACCAGACATCGGGAGCTACAAGGCTGTCCCGATCGCTCACGCCCCGGCCTTCCTTTGGGACGCAGCAACCTAGTCCCTGTAGTAACCAGCGAGAGATGGCGCCACCTCTCTCGCTGGGATGCCGCGGTCGGAACACGAGCGCGGAGCGCGCGACATAAAGATCATTCGTTCGAATCTCCATGCTGGCTGATGCGTGTTGCTTCCTGCATGGTGGCAGCGATTTAAGCCCAATTAGGTTGTAGCGGTTCAAGGAAACGAAGCAACGCTGGACAGTAGGCCTGGAGAAGGTGGCGACCGCGAAGAACGCCGAAGTGAGCGAACAGCGACCACCATGACGAGCCTGCTGCCGCCGCCGAAACCGCTAGACCTGGCAAGCGAACCCTGGAGCGCATGGAAGAAGTGGCTAATGGAATTCGAGCTGTTTGCGGTAGCAACGAACCTCATGGACCAACCTGAAGAGGTGCAGGCAGCAACACTTCTCGTCTGCATCGGAGAAGAAGGTAGGCGAATTTACACTACCTTCACATTCGATAACGAGGAAGACAGAGAGAAACTAGAAGTCCTGAAGAATAAGTTTGCGGCGCACATGAAGCCAGCGATCAACCTCACGTACCACGAATTCATCTTTGGGATAAGAGACCAAAAAGAAGGTGAGAAATTTGATGAGTGGTTGACGGAACTGAGAGTGCTTGTGCGCAACTGCGAATACGGCGACGTCGAAGAACGTATGCTAAGAAGCCGAATAATACTCGGAACTAAAGACCGCCAGTTACAGCAGAAACTGATTAACGACAATCCTACCTTTGACAAAGTCCTGGAGATATGCCGAACAAGGGAACGAACTATAGACCTTTTCTGTTTCCTGTCGTTCTCAGTCACGTGGGTTCCGTATCTGGTATGCGGGGCGAAAAAATAATAAAACGTTTGAACCTGGAACATGCGAGAAAATATAGCTGAGGCAAATCAAGAATGTGTGACAATCACGCATTTTTCGTAAACACCTTCCAGCTGCGGAGAGAGATCAAAAAGATGTTTTACCGCATACCAGAAGTGACGATATTCAAGATGGCTGCGCGCTTGTGGAAAAGGTGTATAGAACAGTTCAACGAAATCCGTGGAAAGGACGAGCGACACGAGGACCCACTGGCAGTAAAGGTGCTCAGAAGAGCGGACCAAGCCACGTGCCACTGTTGCGGCTTCGTTCATCGCGCGAGCACGTGCCCAGCTGCTGGAAAACAGTGCCTTGGTTGTGGCGAGCTAGGCCATTTAGTAAAATGCTGCAAGAGCGGGACCCAGACATCAGACAGCCGTCAGCGGTGCCAGTCGAAAAAAGGACGAAAATTTGATCCCAAAGTACGACAAGTAGAGCGCGAGGATACGGACGACAGCGATGAAGATTATCTGCTGTGCCATTTAACCGTAGATAAGATAGAGAAAGAAGACCGATGGAGCGAGACAGTCACAATAGAAAAAGATAGCGTATGCTGCAAGCTCGACACCGGGGCTAATTGCTCAGTCATCCCAGAGAGACTGCTCCGTTTAATATCAAGCAAGAAAGTCCGGAAGTGCGACACCACACTGTCATCGTTTTTTGGCCACAAGAGAAAAGCATGTGGGAGAACAACACTGACAGTGTCGAATGGAGCCAGAACGGTCCAGGAGGAGTTCTTTGTGGTCAAGGAAGAGGTACCGGTGACGTTAGGAGGAGAACTGAGCGAAAAACTTGGAATGATCAAGCGTCTGGCTTCAGTGTCAAGAGAACACGAAGACACAAATGCAGCAGGTACAAATCTTTGCGACCCTGCCGGACCATACGCAGACGTTTTCCACGGACTGGGAAAGGTCAAGGGATTTGTGTACAACATGAAGGTGAAGCCAGGTTCACAAGGCGTCGTTCGCCCAGCCAGGAAGGTGCCTGTGGCACTGCAAGAAAAGGTCAAGTGTGAACTTCAAAGAATGGAGAACCAGGGAGTTCTGACAAAAGTAAAAGAACCGACAGAATGGTCCAGTTTCATGGCAGTTGTCGCAAAGAAGGACAAAGTGCGCATCTGCATGGACCCAGTTGACTTGAATCGAGCCCTGAGGAGAGAGCACTACCCGATGACGACAATGGATGACATTGCCGTTCGAATCGCGGGAGCGAAAGTTTTCTCAGCGCTAGACGCATCCTCAGGATTCTGGCAGATTGAACTTGATGAAGAGAGTTCAAAGTTGTGCACAATGAGCACTCCGTATGGAAGGTACAGGTTTAAGAGAATGCCCCGAATGCCCTTCGGAATAAGCACAGCACCTGAAGTTTTTCAGCGTGTTATGAACGAAGTACTAGATGGACTCACCGGAACAGCAGTCGTGATGGACGACATATTGGTGTGGGGAAAGACCCGTCAGGAACATGACGAGAATCTCCGACACTTGTTGCTCCAACGCTGCCGAGAAGTGAATCTACGACTTAACCCAAAGAAGATCCAATTTGCCAAGACAGAAGTCCGCTACCTCGGACAAGTGCTGACTGGTGACGGAGTAGCTGTTGACCAAGAGAGAATCAAAGCCATACTGGAGGTCAAAGAACCAAAAGATCGCAAGGAACTTCGAACATTTCTCGGAATGATCACCTACTTGTCGAGCTTCATACCACGACTTTCCGAGCGTGCGGCATCACTAAGAGAACTGCTGAAGAAAGAGATCGCATGGGTATGGACGGAAGATCAACAAAGAAGTTTCGAAGACCTGCGAGACGCTTTGACGAAGGCACCAGTGCTGGCCTACTACACTGCAGAAAAGCAAATTACGCTGTCAGTAGACGCATGCCAATACGGCGTAGGGGCCGTTATCTCCCAAGATGGAAGACCAATAGCATACTCATCGAGATCTTTGACAGCCGCACAGATGAAATATGCGCAGATCGAGAAAGAGATGCTGGCCATCGTTCATGGTTGCAGCAAGTTCCACCATTACATATTCGGTCAACCAAACGTAACAGTAGAATCCGATCACAGGCCGTTACAAGCGATTTTCATGAAACCGTTGCATCAGTGCCCGATGAGACTGCAGCGGATGAAGATGGCTCTCCAAAGATACTCGTTGGAAGTTAAATTCATACCTGGAAAAGAACTGCAGCTAGCGGACGCACTGTCACGCTTTCCCACGAAGGAAACAATGCAAGACGAAGAAGAGAAATTTCAAGTCAACGCACTGGGGTACATATCTGTCACACAAGATCGGCTGAATGAAATAAGAGACGCAACTGCAGCCGATCCGCAGATGAGACTACTGCGCGAGTATGCACAGACGTCATGGCCCGAGTAGAAAGATCAAGTTCCTGAACTCGGAAGGCCATTCTGGTCCTACAGAGAGGAGATCCACGAGGAAGACGGCCTTGTGCTACGGTCCAACAAGATAATAATACCAACGGCCATCAGATCCAAAATTCTCAACTTGCTCCACACGGCACACGCGGGCAAAGACAAAATGAAAAGAAGAGCCCGAGAAATTTTGTTCTGGCCCGGAATCAATGCTGACATTGAACGCGAACATGACAAATGCAGCAAATGCGAGAAGTACAAATCAAGAAACGTGAAGATGCCACTCCTGAGCCACGCACTGCCAACGCTGCCTTGGCAGTTTGTCGGGGCCGACTTCTTCACTCATGAAGGAAAAGACTACATAATCCTGGTGGATTTTTACTCATTTTATTTCGAGGTAGAAGAAATGAAAAGCACCACAGCTTCCAAAGTAAAAGAGTTCTGCCTCAAAGTATTCTCAACACACGGACTGCCATTGAAAATTATAAGCGACAATGGCCCACCATTTGGGAGCCAGGAGTTCAAGCAGTTCCTGGAAAACCTCGAGATTGAGCAAGTTACATCAAGCCCCTACCACGCTCGATCAAATGGCATGGCTGAACGAGCCGTGAGACAGGCCAAACAACTCTTGCGAAAGAGTGCGAACAGTGAAGAGTTTTACTGCTCCCTCCTTGAGTGGCGCAACACTCCACGAGACGATGTTCTCCAATCGCCAGTACAGAGACTGATGAGCCGACACACAAGGACACTGTTACCTGCGCGATCGGAACATTACCTGCCCGCTGTTGTGCCACCCAGGGATGTCACACGTCGTCTCACAGAAATAAGGCGGCAACAAATGGCGAACTACGATAGAAACTCAAGAACGCTGCCAGACATTGACTCGGGCTCTACAATCACAGTCTACGACACCCTGCGGCGCACATGGTCACCTGCCATAGTCGTAGGACATCCAGCGCCGAGGTCCTACAACATCCTAACCCCAGAAGGTCAAGTCCGCCGAAGAACCCGTGAACACTTACGACCGGCGACAGATTCTCGACAAGAACTGACCTCCACGGGGAAAGAGACAACCGGCACGGAACAGAGTCCCAGTGACTTTAACCAGAGTCAGCCTCAGCCGGGACCACAGCTGCGAAGAGGAACAAGAAAAAGAAGGCCACCACAGCGATACCCCTACCATGCTGATGGTGACGCTCTACGCTGACTTTTCCAGAGAAAAGAGATGTAGTAACCAGCGAGAGATGGCGCCACCTCTCTCGCTGGGATGCCGCGGTCGGAACACGAGCGCGGAGCGCGCGACATAAAGATCATTCGTTCGAATCTCCATGCTGGCTGATGCGTGTTGCTTCCTACAGTCCCCAGATGGCAAACCACGTCCAGCCCCCGCTTCTCCAGCCAGCCAGCCCCCCCCCCCCCCCCCCCCCGGCTCCTCCCTTTAGTCCAGCAGGACTACACCACCCACACCAGGAACGTTCTTCAGCAGCGAGTGTTTACGGTGCACTATCCCCCATCACGGCGAGAGCTCGGGAAAGCTTCTGTGCACATAAAGGACACTAACAGAATTACCCTAAACCTCGGGAAGAGAGATGTTGTGGAGCTGCAGCTCCTCGAGGGAAGGAAGACGGAACGGCATACGAAGTAGCTTTGGGAACATCCACCAGGTGCAACCTGGTCAGTTATTTATTCGATTAAAATAATGTTTTGGTGTCCCTCTGAACGAAAAATTGGTTTCTCTGTGGAGCGTGGGGCCAGAACATAGTAGACATTTAGACAATAGGCGCTAGAATTTTGTTGCAGTACCTGTTTAATGGGTAGTCACACGGGGGAGAAATATCACCCTTCGCTCCCCGGGATGGGCATCACGTGGTGAAAACGTCACGCTTCTGCGCAAAGCGGACATGACGTAGACGACTCAGGGGGTTGAGGGAGTTTCTTCTCGGGTTGCATCAAACTCGGGCAGCACAAAGGACATGGGATATTTATTTGCAAGTAGCGGTGTTTTGTTCGCGTGTCTGGCAATTTTACAGATTTTGCTCAGCGATATACCGGTGGTGGCATCGGGATCGCCTAACATGTTGTGGCTTGCGCTGTTTTGCATGTCGTCCGAGGCACCCGAAAGAGCCGTCGACATTCATCAACGCCGTCCTCGAGCCGCTTCTAGCTCAAGTGGTTTATTGATTCCACGTCCTTTGTGTTACATCCACTCATGCAAGAAGCACCTCTCATGTAGCAGGAAGCAGTTCGCCGTCTTCTGCATCTAACAGTGCTGCTGCCACCATAGCGTATAACAGTCACATGTATTCGTTTCCATTTTTCTACTCTCGTCAGTGCGCACCGAGCCCCGTTTGTCGAGAGTGCGACCGCTAAAAACGTGTGATAACACTGACATCCCTCTCGGCTCCCCGCCGTTCTTGCGATTGCCTGAGTTGGGGAGGAAGTCTCGCAGGTTTCCGCCGCGATCAATGACGTCACGTATCCACCCCCCCCCCCGAAACCCCCCCCTCCCCGTCCCCTTGTGAAAACTTCTTCTGGAAACGCAAGCTGTGGTCTATTGGGTTCACACGTCTTGCTTCGTATTTGTTTCTTCCGCGTTCTCACTGGATAATGCCGTAATATCGTTGTCTGCGCAGCGATAATAAGATTGCCAGGACTCGCCATGCCCATGGGCGTACCAACCGGGGGGGGGGGGGGGCAAAGGGGGCGCTTACCCCCCCAGTTCTCAGAGGGGGGGGGGCAAGTCATGTGTTTTGACCCCCCCCCCCCCCCCTGAAACAGCCGTCACTGGGCAGGGCAAACACTGGCCGGCGGCGCCCAAGGGATACCAAGGGCACCGCCCCCCGGCCTCGGGGGGGGGAGGGGCGGGGGGGGAGGGGGGGAGGGGGGGTCTGGTTTTCCCCCCACTCAAAACCAATTTGGTACGCCACTGGCCACGCCCTGCGTTTTGTAAGCTGTGAATGACTCTTAAAGTTACTGGATAATTTCTGGATACCTGTACTATGGTGACTCGAACGCGTCTCCTACTGGTGTGTTTACCCCCTTCAAAAAAGCGAACCCTCGATTCCCACCCAACGAAGTCATAAGAAATTTGATGCTGTAAAGCGCTGGATATTCTAACTTATCCAAGTACCATGCACCGTCGTTTGGTCGTGCCGCGGGCGCTTCTTTTAAATACCGGCGTGGCGTCGCCATTTTTGGCTTTTGGCGCATCCCACATGCAGAAGCGCGCGCTCCTATTGGTCTGCTGTTGCGGCCGATGACACGCCGCCGTTTGCGAGCACGCTGCTATTGGTCTACTGTAGATGCCGGCGCCGCGCCGCCGCGCCAAACTGGATTGGAGGCGACGCTCCGCCATTTTTGGCTCAAGTGCTTCCCAGCATGGACCAGCTTGGCGGTACCTGCCTATAATATCAGTCCAGCGCTTTTGTCATGCTGTCGCCGGCCACGAACCTGGCGGTGTCACAACAGCGCTAGTGGATGTGGCAGACGCCGCCTGGTCACTAAGGTCGTTCTGCGGCTTGACGGTCCACGGAATCTTCGGCAGCCAGGGGTTGGGACGCCACGACGACAGCGACACTCGCGGTCGCTCGTGTGTTTTGCCGAAACTTGCGTGACCAACCGCCAGGATCGCTGCATCCGACAGCATGACCCCGCCTCTTACGACGTCATTTGCTGCTACTTCGGGACCCCTTTTGATGCGCATGGGCGGGGAATAGGATGCTAGAGGCACCAGGCGGAGACGCGATGTAGGCACCGTACCTGTACTGTCGAAGGATGACGTCCAGGAAGGTGGGTACGGGCGGAGACAGGGCCACGAGGTCGGGCACCGGTGTCTTCGTCCCAGGGAGGTCGGATTGGACTTCCGGCGAGGACACGTTGCCCTCGGCGGGTGCCTTGGTATCTGGAATCATGAAGGCGGCGATCCTGGGAAAGGCTTCAACCATAGTTTGGGCCTCCGACTTCGCTTCGATCGGCTGCGCCGTTTCGTCTGGTGGTTCCAGTTTGGCAGGCTTCAGTTCAGCGTCTCCGGAGAGCCGGGTTCTCGAGAGGATCTGAATGGCGAAGTAAATTCGACTACTTTAAAAGGGAGTACGTCTTACTCTGCTATTCTTTTGCATACTTACTACGCGTGTGCATAGTTAGAACGGCTGGACGTGCGAAGCCTCGGGGTTTTTCCTTTCGAATTGGGAAGGGTGGCTACCGCCATCTACCGTTGGGGACAACCTTCGAGGCAGCGGAGACAGCCGTCTCTGCTGTCTCGGTGAATTCGGTATCTCGGTTCTTCGGCGGCAGCTCTCTCCCTCGGCGCAGCACGAAAACGCGTGTGGACAGCGAGGTGAGCACGCGTTCTCTCGGACGCGGCTTGTCCATGCCAATAAGGAGAGGATTTATTTGCATGTTGGTTTTTAATTTGGACACAAGGTCTCCGGAAAACAGGGCGAAAAGCAGATACATACTCCTTACGAGGCCCAGTCACCCTAACACATTGCGTCAGGTATCAGTAGAAAACTAAACACAAGTAATAAACGTTAAAAAAAAAAAAAAACACTGGGAGAAACCAACAGCGCACTAATGTTACTATGACATTCACGCACACACAAAAAAAGAAAATTACACGTCATATTTATACAGTGGCTAGATCGAAGAAAAGCACTAAAATACATTGACGATCCTGAACAGAATGCTACGTGGTAATAAACTGGCAAGCTATCTATTTTGTCGCACAAGTCAGTAGTCTTCTTTTTGGATGTTTTTTGAAGCTATTATGAGAAACACTATTTCGTATTATTTTCATAATGTGTGGATGATTGTTTAACAAAATGAGGTATGAAATATGCGAATTTTAAATTCTCGTAGGTTGTTCATAAACGTGGCATTTTATAGGATTCATGACTCGTATTACATTCAGTAATACTCCAAAGGTACATCTAAAAAAAGAATGCTTGGTCCCTAATTACGTCAGTTTCGTATGTAACTCGAAAGTTTTACATGAAACTATTCGTTAATATTAAGTAAATTGTGCTTAAGAAAGTGCGGAGCAGTATGGTCTACGGGATTGAGATTTTCAATGCAGCGTACCACTTTTTTGCATTATAAAGTGCCTTTTTAAATTTGTTTTAGTTGTAGAACCCCAAACTAATAAACCAGAATGAAGATAAAAATGTACGAAAGAGTGTACGAAAAATGTACGAAAAAACCAAAGCATTAACTAGCTTGGAATCAATACTTTAAGTTTGTATAAGATGCCAATGGATGAAGAAATGTTGGCATGAATCTTATATGAAGGGTCCATGATAAGTTCTTCAAAAATGACACTTAGAAATTTGTAGACCGAGACGTTCTCAATTATGCAATTTCGAAATTTCAAGAAAATATCGCAGTCGTCGAGTTTGTTTTGCGGCTTAAATATTAGATATTTAGTTTTGTAAACATTCAACTGTAGCTGATTTTAACCGAGCCAGGATGACAGTTCATCCAACCACAAGTTAACATCAGTTTCAAGGTCATGCAAATCATTACCAGAAAAGAAGAGGCTTGTATCCTCCGCATACAAAATAATATCAGGAGTTTGATGAATATTTACAATTCCATTTATCTAGATGATAAAGCAACAATTGTTCCGAGATTGATCCTTGTGGAATCCCGTGGGTAATTATTTCATGCTTGGAACGGTAGTCATTTTGACATGTATATTGCATGCGATTTGATAAACAGCGAGGAATCAAATCTAGCGCAGCGCCTGTAATTCCATAATGGCGCTCATAAAACAAAAATGTATGTTTTATGGAGTTGAAGGCCTTTACAAGTACACGTTTTTTTTTTTTGTAAAAAATTAATTTAGCCGAGTGTTTATCACGTGTTCAAGTAGCTCAGAAATCAGTATAAGGACAGATATGGGCCTGTAAATGTTAATGTTATCAAAAGTGCCTCCTTTGTGTAGAACAACTATCCTAGCGGTAAGTAAAAGTGCGGTCTGTAAAAGTTCCGCTAGATAAAGCAATATTGCGTATATCAGGCATATATAAAAATGTTTGATAATGTGAAATCAGTGCTGCGGGAGCGAGAAGCATAAACCTGATAGGCCACGCCCTGCATTCCTTAAGTTATCGGGGGCTACAACATGAACGACCTATAACCCTTACAAAAAAAATGTGAGCCGGTCTGTAGACATCTTAACGATTTTTTAACATACCTGTCCACTTCCTATCTTATCGCCATTTTTCTACACGGTTTTTACAAATTTCCTGTCAACAGGAGTCTACAGAACACAGTCGTCAGAAATCCTACCAACTGTCTGTCGCCAACGGTCGTTAGACTTTGCGTCGCCATATTCCTAGATTTTCTACAGACCTGACTTGATAGACCATACACACTGAAAACAAGACAAAATCGTTGATATGAGTCATAAGCAGTTTTCGTGGGTAGTAAGAAACGCTTTTACAACGGCTTGAAGTGAACTACATAGTCACAGGATTTTATTGCCACAAGATCCGGCCCTGATAAACATTTAAAAAGAAACACACTGAGTATATATACATCAATAACACAGGTTTCCAATCAAACATGCTGTAGGTTGCAGCCTCGACCACTGCCAACACCAGACACCATGATTCCAAATCAACAGGTTGAAACAATCATGCACGCTAGCCTTTTCTTGAAGACAGGACTATATGACCAGAATGTGACTTCAACCTCCAACGAGGGTAACTAAAGGCGATATTCTGCGAGAATGTTCTAAGCTTGATGATTTAAGCCAGCTGACTGAGACAGAAAAGAGGACAGCATCGCAACCTTCTGTCAGCGAGCGTCGGCGATTCATCGTTTGTTGACAGTCGGACGATGTGCTCTCCGTGGTGTCTCTTATGTGTAGCTCGTTCGTAAAAAAAAAAAAAAAAATTGAAGTTTAAAAACGCGAACCTAACAGTGTACAAATAATTTTAAAATTATTGATAATATATATATTTATTTATTTGTGGACATCATGCGCAAAAAATAGTCGCGCTTAGTTCTTCATTCTAAATTATAATGTGAGTTATACGACGTAAATCTTATGGTATATTCGGCTGGTCACTTTCGAGCGCTCCAATTATCCGAGTCGGAGCTACCAGATCCCGGAGCGCCTCCGCATCGGAGCGAGAGAATCGGCGCGCCCAGCCGAACGCTCCTCAACTTTTCAGAGCGGCAAACCTAGCGGATAGAGGGTGGCCTGCGCCACTAGTGGACGGCGCGAGCCGCCCTCTAGCGGAACTTTTGCTTCTCGGATTCAAAGGGTTCAGCAGTATTCAGTCATCCATTCATCCGTTAATCCTTGAAAAATGGCAGCCGTCAACGCGGACGCTGATAAGGTCATCGCAAGCCAGCCGTGCCAAGCGGAAGTTCCTGCGAAACTATATAAAAAAGACAACATTACAGCTTGAAAACTCTCGTATTTTTGTTCTTACCGCTTTGTCCGAGTAGGTTCGCACTATAGAAACATAAGCCTTGAGCACCGTACAAGGTGCATCAAACAACTCGGCAAACTTCGCTTCGTAAACACGACCCTCGTCGTCGTCGTCCGAGCTGCTGGTGTTGTCGCTGCCTGCTAGCTTCGCCAGCAGCACTGACGGTGCCACCCCTAACATTAAACGTCTTCGTTTCAACGACATCTCACCTCAATTCGAGGAGCACAACACAACGGTGACGGCGTCGAGACTGACGGCTGTTTTTTTCAGCCCTCTTTCTGCGGAGTAGCCGTGTTCTCGCCGTCCGCTTCCAACACAAAAGCAAAATGGCGGAACGGCTGGAGTCACGTGACCGGTCGGGAGCCAGGGGGGCTATGTTGCGCTTTTTGGACTCCCAGGAGACTTGGAAGAGGGAAGTGACGTCAACAACGCAGCAAATGCAGATTGGATGTTGATTTTGTTTTCTTCTGTCAACTTCCAATCTGCGTTTCTCTAGTCGTTGACGTCACTTCCCTCTTCCAAGTCTCCTGGGAGTCCAAAAAGCGCAACATAGCACCCCTGATCTCTCGCGCGCTCCCACTTCCAAGTCAGAGCGCCTCAAACCGCTCCGATTCGGAGGACGGCGAGAGTCGGAGCTTCGAGAGCGCTCCGAAAGAACAAGCCGAATATACTTGGAGCGCCTGGCATCAACCAGCCGAATGCACACCGGCTTTTCAGAGCGCTCCAAGAGGCTGAAAAGCGACCAGCCGAATATACCAATAGTGTCTTCAAACTTGCCCCGTTTAGAATCACTTTTGGGCTGGACAGCTTCTTTAGAAATTCAAAAGCTGGCCTTCAAAGAGCCGTCCTGTTCAATCGGTATTGACAGCAGGGTCGACGCTATGCGTGTTTTAGGCCAATCGTGACTCCGGTTAGGGTCACGTGACTACAGTCTCGAAGCTGGTGATAAGACAGAGCACAGAACCTGACTAAAAGCCCAAGGCCACGCATAACATCCACTGCACTATCAACCTTGGGTACAAGTGACAAATCGTCTCGTTGTGTTCATTGTTGAGATGGCCCTGAAGATTTAGCCTTTGTAAGCGCAACCCCCCCCCCCCCCCCCCCCCGTTCTGGGTTGCTTCCTTTCTACTCCTTCTTTCTTTTTCTCTCTCTCTCTCTCTCTCTGCGCGGGTAACGGCAGAAGCGTGATCATGTGGTTTGACGGATGACGCATTGGCCGTTGACAAACCCGGAATGCCTGCGAAGACCGGACCTAGCTTCGCGGGTGATGCGGCCTGAGGGCCTGCTATGGATTTCGCTTCTGTGGTCAATGTGGTAAATCTAGTTCTAGAGTTCTGATCACCAGCAGCGCATTTCGTCTTAGTGCCAAGTGTGATCTTCAACATGCGGATTGCCAAGACCATGGATATTCTTTCGGCAGCGCCTACACTCCGGTGATCTTCCTTTGTTGTGGGCATACATGTGACCACTAGCTTCGACGGACCGAAGACACGACGGACCACCTTCTCTTCCATGTGAGTGACAAGGAGAGGTCCTCCTGACCATTGGGGATAGGTATTCTTGCTACGCAATGTACGTTTTGTCACTATCCGATGAGTTTGAACCGTGTCGAACTCTGTGCCAGGAATCTCCGACGTGTTCAACATGTAATCCAGAGCGATCAGCCCGAAAGGCCCTGTACAGCGCTATTTGTAAGTGCTTTTTTGCGCCGTAAATTCAAAAAGTTAATTAAAATACTTAGTTAATTTGCTAATTACCCAATTTCACGTATTTTCTAGAGGCCGCAATGGCCATTAACACTTCCCCAGGGCTCAAATTACTCTATCTGAAGTTCCCTTTTTGAATATTTGGTGCAACCAAAAAAAGAAGCACCGAGCGTGGCCGTTGTTGTGAGCTGAAGGTCCAATCAAACAGCGCAAAAAGCGCAACGTCATGGCGTTCTTGGCTCTTGATAGGACGAGCCGACGGAGGAGCACGCACAGAAAGACGGCAAACACCGCTGGTCCTCTCAACTGCGGAGAGGATGCCATGACGGTGTGACTTTTTCGCCATTAGATTGGACCTTCGGCTCATAACGTCGGCCACGCTCGGACCTAAGGCGAAACAAAGTATAGTGTAAAATAGACTTGGTAATGGAGTAGCACTTTGAAGACACTTAACTTTTTCATTACCATGCAAAGTCTAGGCTTCTTTGAAAGCTGCAGGCAGAAGCTGGTAGCTTGGCGTTGATTGGAGAGTTTGGCCGGGCCAGCTGTATTTGTGGCGCAAGCTACTGCCCGTTACAAAGGTTACAGCCTCTATCGTTCATCATCCATGATCTCACACCCTTTTTGCATCCAACGTATCATGCCCGTGTTTCCTAATTATCGGGCAAGTGAGCATGTGAATGGGGTATGTGCATGTCCCAGTTGAGTAGTGGGGAGCTGCTCAACTGGAGATTTTAATAGGTGCTAACTTGTCATTTCTCTCTTTTTTTCCAGGCCACACCTTTGCACTTTCCAAGGTCGATGCAGCAAAGATCAAGCACAGCCTATCAAGCATGCTGAGCAAGCTGGACAAGTAGAACAAAACACTGCTCAACAACTGAGAATAAAAAAACAACAACGAAAAATAATAACATTTTGTCTGGTCTTTGTGTGTATAATGAAGCAAGTGCTCTGCATGCAGCATAGGCATCGGTACACTTCAGATTTGATAACTAGCATTACACAAAGATAGAAACTGGCCTATTTTCTGTAGATAATGAATAGAGTTAAGGGGATTTGTCTGTAGAAAGTGGACAGAAAATGGGTAGAAACTGCTATATTCTCCATAGTAAGATGATAGAAACTGCGGCCACTTGTCTACAGCAATTCGTTAGAAACTCTCTTATTGGCGCTAGAAATGGGACAGGAGTGTTGCTAGAATGTCTATATGTTTGCTGTACAGAGTCGCCACATTATCTGTACACTGAAGTCTACACAAAACATGTAGGAAGCAGCGGCCAATAATCTGTAGACAATGGTTAAACAAGTGGATACATTCTCCCTAGGAAATCTATGCTCTTTAGCCATAATTATGTCTAGAAATTCTGTAGAAATAGGTTAATTGTTTTTGTAAGGGAAATGAGCGCTTAGAATATCGGCACTCCATTCCCAGATCTGCTAGTGCGCGTCGCTAAGCACCATATTTGGTGCTTAGTGCAGAGCAGACGGAACTATCGATCGTCACAATTTAAAAAAATGCGACTTCCTCAACTTTAGATGCGTTGTTAGGAAGCTCAGGTGATATCGTTTTCCTCTGTCGTGAACTTGTTTAACGTGTCTGGAGGACAAAAAAGCGTTTCCTGCGGTTTTGTATAAAGCTTCGAATAACTGGCGACCATGGTTTTAAGCACCAAGATGGCTAGAATGTCGTTACTCTAAAGCGTAGCTTTTTTTAGTGGCTCTGGAACGACCCACTCGGAGCTCGTGGAGGCGACAGATGCCGGCGGGGCCGCGCCGCGCTGCGTGGGTGGTTCTCTGTTGTTTCGAGGTGAATACGATAACGCGCGCTAAAGGATTCAGTGCTCATGT